>JACEIK010018262.1:0-10939 GCA_018107945.1 Datura stramonium | reverse complement strand
TTGATTAGGAAACTAAACTCTCAAAATATTATTTATTTGGTTGTCTGCATTCTTAAAGATATAGTTCATTAACACTTAAGTTAATTAGTACCTTAGTTCAATACCTGTGGGATCGATACTTGGCTTTACTTAAGCCACTTTACTACTTGTTCGACCACGTGCACTTGCGTGTAGTTACCAAAACACCCGAACATGCATGATCTTCTCCCCAATAATACCCCACTAGGGCTTGCCTTTGTGATATGCTCGACCTGCTCGATAGTGCTCCATGGACCACTCACTTGCCCATCTGGCCCGAGCTCTGTCTTTCCCCAATTTCCTCCTTTGCTCTACCTAGTTGACCTGGAAGGTACTGCGTGTGCTTTATAGGTCCTCCCCACTAGTACTAGTAGCCTTACTACTAGAGTCCTTAGATGAGGACTCATTTGAGGAGCTGAAGATCTGCTGTCCTCTGAGCTGCGCTATAGGCCTCTCTAAAGCATGAGACTCTGTGGCCTTAGAAGGTGATGTCTACTATAGGGTGGCTGCAGATGCCACCCTAGCTGAGGCTGCGGGTTACAAGGTCGGCCTAATTTTGGTGGATACTATGGTAATAGGGAGTTGATACTCCTTCCCTAAGTCTGTGATTTCATCCTAAGTCGGGACATCTTGAAAGTCGGAGCCTTGCCACCCCTTTATGCAACTCTCTTTGGTGCCATTTCTGTAATTCATCACGACTATTAAGCAAAAAGGTGATAGATAATATAAGAAAGAGTACTACTCAACAAAAAAATAGACTGACTCAAGTGGCCGGAATAGGGACTGTATTTAGAAGATACAGTCTATGAATTGAATCACATTTTCAAATTCAAGCGGTCATAATGGGGATAAGGTGCAGATGCAACCCGTATATTGAATCTGTGGACCGCAAACTGCACCATAAATTAAACTCTAGAATGACTGTGCTTATTGGTTCAGTTTACGGGCCAATATGCGATTCGTAGATTGGATCCATGGAACACGTAAATTGAACTTTAGTTGGACCTGGTTAGTGGTTTAGAATATGATACAAAGTGCAGTTCATGTAATAAAAATACAACCCACATTTCAAATTATGGGGAGTTCTTCACACTTAGCAAAAATTTGACCAATTTTAATTCATTAACCTATTTTATGGGGTCAATTACGATCATGAATTACAAATACGCACTGTACTGCTCATTAGCACAACAGTGTAACACCATACCCCAGTCAAATCACAAGAAAATCCCCAGTTCTCCCCCAATCCATATTTTAAGCATAGGGTATCCATCAACCCAATGGAAATAAGCATAAATCAAAGCAATTAATAAAGCATAATACCTAGGGTTCAAAGAATTCGTGCAAGGTGTGTGCGTTGAAGTAGCAGTTGAATCTCGACCAAAGTAAATCCTAGCTCAGTGTGAATTTATGTGCTTGATGGAACAAAATGGATTGTATATATGTAGAAGTGACTAGCAATGCAATGCGTGCAGGTGGAAGATGGATTCAACAATTACAGTTTCAAAGTGTGAAGGAAGAAGAAGAAGTAACGGGTAAGTGGCCCTTTTAAAACCTCATAGAAGATGCTGCGTTAGTGGGTCGGGTTGTGGACCCTCATTTATGATCGTATTTCAAAGATATGATCTTTTGTGGACCCTCAATTACATTCATATTTCAAAGATATGAACTGTGACTTATACCGCAAATAACCCAAATAACCCTTTTGCCCAGCTCATTAAAATTAATTCATGGTCTGTAGAATGGACCGTATAATCAATTCATGATTCACAAAATGGACCATATTTCAACATCAAAGAACAAAACACATGACTTGACCCAATATTCAATTTATGGCTCATGAATTGAATTTATGAGCCGTCTGTTTCTGTGCGAATAGACTTCAGAGAAACTCATACCTGGCTTCCAACATATGAGCCATTCAGGGTCAGTGGGTCGTGGACCCTCAATTATAGCCGTATTTCAAAGATATGAGTTGTAACTTATGTTGCAGATAACCCAAATAACCTTTTTTACCCAGCTTATTAAAAGCAACTCACGGTCAGCAGATAATCAATTCATGATTTTCAAAATGGACCATATTTCAATATCAAAGAGCATAGCATACTGACTTCACCCACAATTCAATTTACAGCCCATGAATTGAATTTATGAGCTGTATGTTGCTTCGTGAATTAGACTTTAGACAAACTCACACTTATCTTCCAACCTATGATGCCATTCAAGGTCCACATATTCAGTTTGTGGCTCGTGATTATACTCGTGAGTTGAAAGATGAAGCTCTTTTCTTGCCTTTGGCATTTCTTCCCAATATTTTGCAAGTATCACACCTGCACTCATTGACACTCATTAGAATAAAAATACTTGGGTTGCTTCACAAGAAGCGCTTAATTTAATATTGCGACAAGAAGTGGATACTATACATTGCTTATCATCCCTTGGGTTACCTCCCAAGAAGAACCTAATTTAACATTGTGGCACAATACAAGTACCTGATTCAGCCCATGGGTGAGTCATCCATAGGATAGGATTTTCTCACCCACTTCCTTCCTTTGGAGCCGCAAAGCTAGTGCTTCACTCATTTTCTTTTAACCTTCTTCTTTTTAGGTGCCACCTTGCCTCTAAACTTGGTTGGATCTTTCTCATCATCAATCTCCTCAATTACCGATATGTTCCCATAACTCTTGGACAAAAAATGCCCCATTCCTCCCTTGAAGGTTATCTCTTCATCATTGACCCGGAACATAATCTCATGCTTCTATGAGTCAATCAATGCTCTACCGGTGGCAAGGAAAGCTTGTCCAAGAATTATGGGTATGTCCGTATCCACGACACAATCTAGCAAAACAAAGTCAGATGGGAGTATGAATTTTTCAACTTTCACAAGAACATCTTTCACACTCCATTGGATATTCGATAGACTTATCCATCATTTGAAGCTGAATAGAGGTGGGTCTCAACATGGTCAACCCCAACCTCTTGTATATGGAAAGCGGCATCAAATCTATACTTGCCCTATTGTCACATAAAGCCCTCAAACATTCATATGGTGAACTCACTGTGTGAGTGCCAACAATGATGGTACTAACCCGATGGGTGATTTGAACCATTTCCTCTTCAATTGGCCTCTTTTTTGTAAGTAACTCTTTAAGGTACTTAGAAAATTTGGGCATCTCCTTAAGAGCATCAATAAAAAGTAACCACAATGTTGTCTCCTTCAACCTCTCAATAAGTTTATCAATTCTTACATTAAGAGTTTTCTTGGCCAATCTTTAAGAAAAGGGAAGAAGAGGTTTAGGAGAATATTTAGTATGTCAATAACATTCTCCTTCACCCTCTCCTTCCTTTTTAAGCCCACCACCGCTTCTTCACTAGCAATGTCAATAAGCTGATTTATCCAAACATCACCATTAATTTTGAATTTCTCCCTATCACCTTCATCAACATCAACGTTACAAGGCTTATCAACTATCCATTGAAATATTGTGCTACTTCTAGTTACAATAGACATGCAATGAGAATTGGGGGCACCTTCATATCCCTTAATATTGACCATTGTATCACTTGGAAGCTGCCCCTTTTTCTTAGGGATGTGCTCTCTAGAGAGGTATTTGACTTATTGCTCTAACTTTTGGATAGAAATCATATGAGATCCAACAATTTTAGTTAAAATCTTCAAGTAAGCATCTGACCTCTCTTGGTTGGAGAGCACCTTCTCTAGCGCCTGTAATATTTAAGCCCCATGGTCTTGAGATGGCCCCTCTCTCCAATTCCCTGAACTAGAGGATGGGGCCTCTTGGTGGGATATAGAGGTTGGAGCTTTTATTCCCAAAATTTTCATTATTCCAACCTTGATTTCAGCCATAATAATTTCTCCATAATATTAACCTTGGCCTTGTGATTGAGGTCTCCATTGATTTTAAAATTTTGAAGATAGAAGGCTTTGATTTTTTTTGTTGATAGTGTGGCCTTAAGTAACCTCCCGATGCATTGCTAATGTAGTTAGCATCCTCAACTTTCATTGGAGGTTGATCTTGATATTGTTAGTATTGATAGGGAGGAGGGCATCCATGCCCATATTGAGGAGGACCTCCATATGTTTCATCAACTACATTAACCTTTTTGACCTTATTTTTGGTCAATTTCTTCATGAGTAAGGCAAGATAGGTGACCATAGCTGCAATCACTTGATATCTTTCTTGGTTCTCCTTCATCAATTGAGTTAGTGATGGAGCAGCAATATTTACACCTTTGCTTTGATCTCTGGAATGCCACACCTAGTTGTATTTTGTAATTCTATCGAGGATGGTGGCAATGCAGTTGTATGTCTTATCCATGAAGCATCCTCTCATTGCACTATTTACCACCGATTATGTGAGTGGATCCAAACCAGTATAAAACTTTTCAAGAAAGATGTTCTTGGGGAACCCATGGGTGGGTGCCCTAAGAATATATTTTTTGAAACTCTCCAATGCCTCAAAAAGTTTCTCCCTCGGTAGTTGCCAAAAATAGAAGATCTTGTCACGTCGTTCGACATTTTTTCTTAGGGGGAACCACTTCTCAGAAACACATCGACAAGCTCAGTCCAAGTGTAGACTAAATTAATGGGTAAGGAGTGTAACTAATCAAGGGCCTCCCCCACCAAAGGATAGTTGAAGACTCTTAAGCAGATTGTGTCATCTGACATATTATTCTGCTTGTGCATATTGCTCATATTCAAGTTCTTAAGATGCTGATGCATTTCTTGGTCAGTTGAGTTGTAAAATTGACCTTCCACCTTTAGCACGGTGTAAATTCTCCCCTCAATTTTAAAAGTGGGAGCATTCACTCTTAGGGGCGCAATAGCACTTTCCTAGCCTATATCGTCATTGACTTTCGCAAAAACATTATCCAATTCACCTTGAAGATCTGCAATTCTACATCTGTTTCACTAAGTAAATCAAAACAAATATGATAAAGTAGGATCAAAATAAACAAATCAAAATCTAAATTACTCAGTAGGATCAATTGCCCAAGTCCCTCGCAATGGCACTAAAATTGATATCATCCATATCAACCTCCAATTAGGTGTGTGTACACGATCGATTGTAATATAATTATCCAATGAAGAGTCGAGATCATATTCACGAGTACTTAGTATTGGTGAAGTCTACTAAGTAAAAAAATGATTGAATGCTTGAAAAACTACTCAAGTTAATGGGTAAAGAGAGAAATTATACTAACATGCTAAATCTTGATTGTAAAAGGTTGAAATCAATAAGAGAAAATACTATGGATGTGTTCTCGTATAGTGTTGATGCCCTATATCACTCAATTAGGTTTATTGAAAATGGGCTCTTCATAAATATGTAAGAAATTATTTAAGCAATTATTAGGTGTCTCTCAATAACTTAGGAATGTCAATCCAAATCAACTTTCTCAAATTGAAAAGAATTACATACACATCGATTTCAAATTTGTCAATTAGATTCATCAAATCTCTAAGTGGACCTATTAAGCAAGGCTTAATCTTTGGGTCATTGTTGATTGATGCTACCCAAATCCTAATTAGTCTTTCAAGCATAATTGGAGAAATTTAGCATGATTAGGTGTTTGAAACTATATATCAAAGTATAAAGCAAAGGTAATCAAATATTTAAAAGCCCATAATCAACTCATCCTAATAGAGATCAATATGGTTCATAACTCTAGATGAGAGTTTAACTACTCATGAGTAGAAAGGAAGAAGAAAGCAAAAAATTAGACATGATTACTTACAATTTAATAAGAGAAAGAGAAAATACAAAGTATGAAATTGATCTTCAAAATATTTTCAAACTACAATGGGTACTCCTAAAATTTTATATTCTCTACTGTAAAGTTCGTACTCACAAGAAAAAGGACTAAAACAAATACTATTTATACTAAGGCCAAAATCTCAAGTCTAATTTTAATTTGTTAGGCCATTTCATAATTACGGACTGTAAGTTGACTTAATAGTCCATACTTGGCTTATCATTTTGAATCTTCAATTTGTTATGTCTGCTACCATACTTCAGTTTACGAACCGTATATTGAATTTACTGTTTGTACTTCTCCAAGGTTTAAAATTCTCTAAATCTATAATCTATAGTAACATTTATCGCTCACAAATTGAATGTGTGGACCATATTTTCTTCATACTTTGATTATAGATTTTTGCCATTATTGGTTTGAATCACAGCTAGAAGTACGATCTGCACTTTGGAAATACAGCCTGTCTATTCCAATTTGCTAGTAGAAGTTCTGTGATTGATGCCTCTGTCCTTAAACTCATAGGATTCTTGAAACTTAGCAAAATAACACTAGTATTGACTCAATTTAGAACTCTATGAGAAAAAGTACAAATGTGTCGTAAAACTCCAACACATCACAGAGCCATAATGATAGGTGTCAAGGTGAGATTCTCTTTCAAGTACTCAAAGGCCTTGAGGCATGCATTATCAAACACAAACTTGACCTCCTTTTCTTTTAACTTGCACATTGGGTTGGACACTTTGGAGAAATCTATAATAAATCACTAATTAAACCCGACATGTCCAAGAAAACTTCTAACATCCTTCATGGTAGTGGGAGGAGGCAATTTTGAGATGGCCTCAATCTTGTCTTGATCAACCTCAATCCCTTTATCAAAAATTTTATACCCCACTACAATGCCTTTTTTTTATCATAAAATGTTACTTTTCCCAATTTCAGACCAAGTTAGTCTCTTCACATCTTTTCAACACAAGTGCCAAATTCTTCAAGAATTCACCAAAAGAGTCCCCAACCACGGAGAAATCATCCATAAATATCTCAATGGATTCTTCAACCATGTTAAAAAAATGGCCATCACGTGATGTTGGAAAGTAGCCGGAGCATTACACAATCCAAACAACATCTTCTTGAATGCAAATATCCCATAAGGACATGTAAAAGTAGTCTTTTCTTGGTCTTCGGGTATAATAGTGATTTGATTATAGCTTGAGTACCCATCCAAAAAGCAATAGAAAGCTCTTCTCGCAAGCCTAGAAAGCATTTGATCCATTAAAGACATTAAGAAATGAACTTTCTTGGTCCACCGATTGAGCTTATGCTAATCCATACATACCCTCCATCCGATAATGGTCCTCATTAGGATCATTTCATTCTTGGAGTTTAAAACCCCGATAACACCCTTTTTTTGGGCGCATTAAATGGGGATAATCCATGAGCTATCCGAGATAGGGTATACAACACCGACATCCAACCAATTAATAATCTCATTTTTGACCACCTCTTGTGTGGGAGGATTCAATCGCTGTTGATGCTCAATACTAGGAATGCTCTCATCTTCAAGTTGGATCTTATGGGTGCATATGCCCGGAGGAATCCCAATATTACACTTTGTAAATATTAATGATTAGTATGCGTACACGTGGATTTGTGACGAGTAAGAAGAGCTTGACGCTTATGGAAAAAAGCCTCGAAAGCAGGATTGGGCGAGGCTAGGCCGCGAGGGGCTAGTGCGACGCACCAACTAGTAGTGCACTGGCCAGCGTGGCATGCCCGGTAGGCCAGTTGTAGAGGGGAGCGACACGGTAAGGAGTGAGGCACGATGGGCGGCAGGGGGTGCCACCGCTGACATCACCCATGTAAGTATAAATAAAACCCTTAGTTATTTCAAATCATTTACCAACATTTCATATTTGTCCAGAAGTAAGAAGATATGTGAAATTCAATAGTTTTTCATCCGATTACACTTCCAAACACTGTCCAAACTCAAATTGACTTCAGGTATTAAATTCTAACCCTACATGGAGCATTACTACGGAGTTATTTTCTCGAAATACGCTCGGCAAACCAGAACTGCGAGTAGAAGTTATCAAAATTGCTCCAAATTAATTCCTATACGACCACAGGCTTCGAGTAAGCATTTCTCCCTTCTAAACTCTCGGGAAATTATAGGTTTTCGGCCGTGTTTTATGCGATTGAATTATAGTTGCTATTAGTATTAAAATTTGCCGATTTTTTCGAGTTTAGTATTAAAATTAGACCCATTCTTTCAGTATTAAAGTTACAGTTGAAAAGAGATGACAAATACGAGTTGAAGCTCGATAGTTATTGGAGGAACGAAAATCAAGGTATGTTAAAGTTTATCCCTAGGCAAGTTATTCTCATCGTATAGTAATACGAAATATGTTCTTGAATGGAAATGACGGTTCCATATGTTGTAAGTAATTGCTATCAGTAGATTGTGATTAGATATGTTGTGGACAACTGTAGTTGTAGACTATGAATATATATGTTGTGGTTAGCTTCTAGAAACGTATATAGCTTATACCGTAGTATTCCTTGTCGAGAAAGAACGTGTTAAGTGTGGTAAGCGCTAGAAACGTAACGGAAATTCTCCTATCCTCCAGTTTGTTGTATTAGAAGAATTGTATGTTTTGTTGTCAAGCCTAGACCCTAGAAGTTGTGGATAACTGATGGGCTTGAGTTAGTAAGTTGAACAACATAGGCGTAGTTAGGCGATATAACTACCAGTTTGGCGCCTGTATTATCAGGAAAACACGCCTAGAGGCCATTGGCGTGCCCTCACGCCCCAGGGATAAAATTTTAGATAAGAAGGCAATACTTTAGACTCAGCAGCCTAGGGTTGCCCAGTGAACTGAGTGACGGCCTACCATCTAGTTAGCTATTACCAGTGATTGTCAATCTCAGTTAACTTAGCATTCGTCATACAGGTCGCCCAGGAAGTCTGCCCAGTCATCCAGGTCAAATAGACCCGTGGGTACCCTAAGGAAGGGGGCCTTATTAATAGTTAGAGGCAGGGCCAGCGCCCCAGCCAGTTCTTATAAGATACTCAGGTACATATTGTTGAGAGTGGCTAAGTCTATATAAACTTTTCTATAAGATTAGGAATCACCGAGAAAAATCATACAAGATTTGAGTAGACCAAGATGAGGCCTAAGGGACTAGCACCACGTTAGTACAGTACTACCCACAGGCTAAGAATGTTAGTAAGCTGCCTATGGAGGATTAGGAGCCGATCGCTCAAAAGCATGTTTGGCCAATAAAATCCCTACAGTGGTTATAAGTAGAGGAACTAAGCATTTAGTCATCCGCGACCCCACAATTGTTTATGAGTCATAGTTGTCTGGTCAGGACATTCAGAGTTATGTTAGACCACTCTAGATCTCGCCTCATCTAGTCTAGATCATTAGAGATCATGATCACTATCAGGATCCTTTGATCAGATACAGGTGCACGATTTGTCTGCTAGCAGCCTTACAGACTATCCTACGGGGTGAGCAGGTGTAGCATTAGGCCCAGAAGGCCAGATACGCCTTTTGAGTGGCTAGATTGAGATTTCAGTACAACACCTTGGTTGGGGTTGCCCTCACTTAGGAGCCTTCCATGACCACCCCAAGGTTACTAGCTATGTCGTCGCCTGTGAGGGGATAGATGACGTCACTCGAAGGAGCGTATGCCGTCCGTGAGGGATGAAGATGAGGTTCGAGGGCCTTATACAGTCCATTCCATGGATGGACTATTTTTATGCTATATCGGAACCACACCCCATCGAGCTTGGTGCCCAAGCTGTAGATATTAGGAGTCCACTGGACTCAGACACAACTACAGTTAAGGGGCCGAGCGAGCTCAGTTGCAGATGCAGGGGGACAGGTAGGTTGGCTATAGCACTAGTAGGGTCATAGAAACCTGAATAGGGGTATATAGATTGAGGTGTACTTTCCAGGGCTTATGGGGGTCTCGATAGGTTATTTCTGTGTTTCTTGTACCTTCCAGGCTTATGGGGGCCAGGTTAGGTTCTTGTTTGTATTCTTGTCTGTTAGCTATAGCTTATGAATATATGATTGTACAGTTGTAGCTCACATACGTGTAGTGCTTTGCTAGACGCAGATTATGAATAAGCCAGCTTACAGGTTAATCTTTCTGCCCCTTCTCTCTATTAACTATCAGTCTTTAACAGCTTATGTATTGCCTTACATATTCAGTACATATTGTACTGATGTCTATCCTCGGGTGCTGCATTACTTGCCTGTAGGTTTAGACAGACATAGTTCAGCCTTTTCAGTAGCAGCTATTCAGAGTTAGAAGTTTGGCCAGCTCTCATTGTTTGGAGTTTCCAGGTCGTAGAGGTTACAGTCCTTCAGTTGTATAGCATTTGGGGGTAGGCCGGGGCCCTATCTCGACCACTATTTGTATTCTTAGAAGCTTGCAGACTACAGTTGTCAATTAGTTAGTTGTTGTTGGCTGTGTGGGGCCTAAGTTAGTTATGTTTCGTATGTTGGTCATGTGGGGCGTAGTGTAGTGGCTTGTTCTCATTTCTCTTATACCTAGACAGCATGGTAGTTTTTTCGGCCCATATAGGATCTCTTTTGTTTCCTGCTGATAACCCTCAAACCACACTTCCAACTGAAGTATAAATCGAATATTGTCAATAAAAAACCCAACTTAGAGGTTGGGGTCGATCCCACAGGGAATATGGAAGATCTAGATTACAGCCGATAGATGAACTCGTATGGTAGTTCACAATGGGGGGAATTCTAATAAAAATCAATAAATAAAAATAAATAGCAGTCAGGATTATATTTGCAAATCATTAATTAAAGGATAACTAGGGTTTGTATTCCCCATGGGTTCATAACGGCTTTGGGTATATACTCGTGATCTTTACCAATACTTACGTACAAAACTGATAACTTAGGTTCAATCAAACGATCAACCAATCCCTATTGAATGACTATCCTTAATTACTTGACCAAGTCTCATGAGTTTTGCAAACTAACCGTTATCACTAAGTTCCAGATATAACTATCGTGCGACCACAACTCAAGTTAATACAATGATCATCAAGATCAAGGTTCTGTTGTAATTCTCTTTTCCTAATCTCTACCTCTTCGACCAAAGCAAGTAAAGA
>JACEIK010018261.1:0-10939 GCA_018107945.1 Datura stramonium | reverse complement strand
GGGGTAGTGATCTTGGGCATAATTGCTTGCCCAAGTGCTATTTTATAACTTGATTTAGTCATGTTTGTCTATTTATACACTTACATTATCATGTGATTTTTTATGTAAATTTGGATGTGTACTAACCAACATGATTAGTCCTTGTTTTGTAGGGGAAAAATGCATTTGAGGGACTAAATAATGGTGGGTGAACTGGAGGAATGGATTTGGAAGCAAATTGCAAAAGTCGGCAAGGAAGCATGCCATGGAAAGGCTGGCCGTGCCAGGCAGCGTGCCACACTGTGCGTGTGCCGCACCCAGCATCATGCCACGCTGTCCGTGTGCCGCGCCCAGCGTCGTGCCACGCCAATGCCAGGAACGAGAGAATGCAGCAAATTAGGCCACCTGCGCGCCAGCGCCGTGCCACACTAGGCACATCTGCGCGCTAGAGGCCGTGTCACGCAGGCCATCGCGCATCCTAGGCACCGTGCCACGTTGCCATAGCTCCATGCCTCGGCCGAATGTATTTTTAAGGCGATTTCCAGTGAGCTTACGCATTACCTCTGTGTCACAGAGGCAAATTGGCGCGTCCAACCTCCACAGAGCAATTCCACGACAGGCCAAAATTTGCAAATTCCCTATTTACTATAAATTGAACCCTTAGATTCTAAAATCATTTGTCATGAAATATTTTCTAAAAACCGTAGAGGAGCATTACCTCTGTGTCACAGAACCGCCTCCTTCAGCTTAAGCAGTATGGGATCTTCATCCTTCCTTGAATTAACTTCAACTACCAACAAGGAATATGATCCACTTTGCACAACTACTCCGCCCTTAGCTGTATCAACCAACTGCACTCCCAGTCGAGCTAACCTGTGGATATCCTTTGTCAGTTCCCTTTTTCCCTCTTTAATATGAGCCATGCTCCCCATAGACATCCTAATTACGATGTCAGCCACCACATTGGATTTGTCGGGGTGATACAGCACACTCATGTCATAGTCCTTTAGTAGCTCCAACCATCTTCTCTAACAGAGATTTAGATCTTTCTGACTAAACACATACTGAAGGCTGTTGTGATCAGTGAATACATCCACGTGAGCCCCGTAAAGGTAGTGCCTCCATATTTTCAATGCAAACAGCACCGCAGCCAACTCCAGGTCATGAGTCGGATTGTTCTTCTCATGATCCTTGAGTTGTCTGGATACGTAAGCTATCACCTTACCCCACTACATCAGAATGCAACCAAGTCCAACTCTGGAAGCATCGTAATACACTACAAACCCATATGTTCCTTCTATTAAGGTAAAAAATAGAGCGGTAGTGAGTCAAGGTTTCAACTCCTGAAAACTCTTCTCACACGCATCTAACCACTGAAATTTCACCTTTTTCTGAGTCAACTTAGTTAGAGGAGATGCAATAGAGGAAAAACCTTCCACAAAACGTCGGTAAAGGGTCAAATTAAGACAGATATCGATCAAACTAAAGGTATTAAGCATAACAGACTTTTTGTTCTTGGAGATAATTGCATTAGATTGAGTTATTGATATAAGGAAAAGGAAACTGGCTAGACCCAAGAAACTTCTGATTTCGGTTGGGGAGGTAGGTCTGGGCCAGTCTTTCACCGCTGCTATCTTTTGAGGATCTACCTGAATACCCTCACCCCAGACCATGTTACCAAGCAAAGTCATAGACTTCAACCAGAATTTCATTTGCTAAACTTAGCGAACAATTGGTGGTCTCTGAGCGTCTGAAGCACTATCCACAAGTGGTTAGCATGTTCTTCCTCATTCCTGGAGTATACCAGAATGTCATCAATAAATACAATGATGAACATATCTAGATACTTCTTGAAGACTCTATTCATCAGGTCCATGAAAGCTGCGGGGGAATTAGTCAGTCCGAAGGACATAACTACGAATTCGTAGTGACCATACCGAGTTATAAAAGTTGTTTTCGGTATGTCACACTCTCTGACTCTTAGCTGATGATACCCCGACCTGAGATCTATCTTGGAGAAACAATTGGTTCCATGAAGCTGATTGAACAAGTCATTAATCCTATGTAGGGGATACCTGTTCTTGACTGTGACGTTGTTCAACTGACGGTAATTGATACACATTCTGAGGGTACCGTCTTTCTTTCGCACAAAAAGTACTGGAGCACCCTAGGGAGAGATACTGGGTCTGATAAACCTTTATCAAAAAGGTCCTTTAGCTGCTCCTTCAACTCCTTAAGCTCAATTGGAACCATTCTGTAAGGTGGGATGGAGATGGGCTGAGTGTCTGGAAGGTCTATACCAAAGTCTATTTCCCGCTTAGGAGGGACTCGGGAAGATCTTCAGGAAACATGTCAGGGGACTCGCTGACAACTGGGACTTACTAAATAGTTGGAGTCTCAGTGCTGGAGTCTTTGAACCGATTTAGATGATAATTACACCCTTTGGAAATAAGATTTTCAGCCTTAAGGTAGGAAATAAACCAACCATTAGACGCTGAACAACTGCCCGTCCACTCTAAAGTTGTCTTATTAGGGAATTGAAACCTGACGACCCTAGTTCTGTAGTCGACAAAGGCATAACCGGAGTGTAACCAATCCATGCCAAGAATGAGGCCAAAGTCAATCATGTCTAACTCTACAAGATCAACTGGAACGACCTTATTCAAGATTGAGACTGGGCAGTTCCTACACACCCCGCTGGTTCTAACTGACTCGCCAACTGGGGTGGAGACTGAGAATGGTTCTAAGAAGACCTCTGGACTAATATCAAACTGGACTGCTTCATAGGGATTCACGAACAAAAGTGTGGCTCCTGGATCTAGTAGGGCATACACGTCTAGATGAAAAAGGCGCTACATACTCGTGACCATGTCAGGTAAGCTTTCCTGATCCTAATGAGAGGACAAAGAATAAAAATTGTTTTGGGTAGATGTAGCGATTGCTGGTGCTATGACTTGAGATTGTGGGCCAGATGCTCCACCCCTATGATCCTTGCGGGACCGAAAAGTAAGGGCACTGGATGAAGTGGGTGCTGGAGCCCTCTTCTACTACTACTGCTATGGGCGGCTACTACCGCCAGATCTCGGGTGGCCATAATCTTACTGGTCGGTTCTTTCCCGTTTGTTCTCCCACTCCAAGTCCTTTAATTTTTCAGCCTCAACTTATTGGGCATGAACTACGAGGCTGGAGAGATTGATGTCCTCAATAAGCATTACAGTCCTGCACTCCTTGAGGACCAGGTTCGATACTCCATTAACAAACTTCAGCATACGAACTCTTGGCTCGGCTACCATCTCTGGAGCATATTTAGACAACTTTGTGAACTCTAGTGCATACTTTTCCACTCTCTGATTTTCCTGCTTCAAGTTCATGAATTCCTCCACTTTAGCCTCCCTGAGCTCCCGGGGGAAGAATCAGTCTAGGAAGGTTGTAATGAACTCCTCCCATTCCACCGGTCCTGCTCTCGCTGGTCTCCCCTCCTTCTACTGTTCATACCAGATCTGGGCTACCCCTTTCAGCTAGTAGGTAGCCAGGTCGGCACTCTCCGAGGAGCTGACACCTATAATTCGGGTGATCTTTATAATCTCATCCACGAACTCCTATGGGTCCTCACCCACCTTAGATCCGTGGAAAACTAGAGGGTTCATCTGAGTGAAGTCCCAAACTCGGGCAGCTGCTGTGAACCCATTAGTATTGACCAGAACCACCTGCTGGTTCACCTGATTTGTTATCGTCTGTTCGAGCAGCTGGATAGCCGCTCTGAACTCTGCAGAGGACATTAGGTTGTCCTGAGGGGCTACTGGAGCTGGTGAAGCAGATCGGTAAGCATTACCGGCCTTTCTTCCATTACCACATCGTGGAGGCATGATTTTTACTAAAATGAAACAGAGCACGAGTTAGGAGAACATTTCTGGAATTGAATTTCAATGCACGATAAAGAGTATGAACAAAAAGGAGTTTTTCTAATAACATTTGGTAGCCTCCCTATCATAATGGTGGCATGTTTCACACCCATGAAGAGGACACTACTCGACGCGGCTATCAAACATCCTAGGATACTCTAAACCTAGTGCTCTGATACCGAGTTTGTCAGGCCCTGAGTCTATACCCTAGACGAGACACGGTACTTGGAGTCACAAATAACCCCAAGGTAACCCATGGTATATCATAACACTGCATTCTGTGTAAAACATAGAGGAAACTTTAAAATAATAAAATAAAATATTTATGAAGAAGAACTAAATCATAAAGTTTTATACAACTTAAAGAAAGATAAAAATCTGAAACTTTGTCTGTGTTTGAAATCCATCTATCTGATAAGTTGTTGGGACAAGCCCCCAGCTAACTCTAAGTCTAACTGAAAGAAATTATAACTGAAAAGTAAATAATCCTCGTCCTCGAAAGATGAGGACTCACCAATGATGCAGCTGAAAACTTCTGAGCAAGGTCTACTAACGGAGCTAGGACTGAGAACCTGCAGCTGTATCATAAAACGATACAACATAAAAGGTATGCGTCAATACTTTGAATGTATTGAGTAAGTAGGAGAAACCATAACACGAAGAATAAAATAACTTAACTGTAAAGACAAATAATGACCTACTGAAATGCTAAAACTAAATAAAATGAACTATACTGAGATGGTCAAAATGATCTTGTTTGATGGCCAAAGACATGCCCTAGATCTGAGATACTAATCAGAAATACTATACTGAACTGATTTGACCTGAGTAATTTGAAAATGTTCCAACTGAGCTAATCTGAGACTAAACTAAACTGACTAGTGAGAGATGCTATTAATCAACATATAACCATGTGAGCTAGACGTAAAGTCCGATGTACACACCTCATCGATAGGACCCAATATACCTTGCCAGGGTATAAAGGCATGGACTGTGAGATCATTATCTGGGGCCATGAGGCCAAGAAAATATAACCTATGGTGGCAACTTAGTTCTGGAGACCTGGGTGCGCTGGAACCCCGGCCCTCTCGGTGTTAAGTCCTACTTCCACTGGATAATCCTACCATGACTACTACTGCCAAACGGATAGCTCGATACTGAGGGCCTAAGACTACAATTGGCTCAGCGATACTGTTTGAGAGTACCCTGAGAGTCATATTGGATTGGATTTGGAATCTGGTGTACTAAGACTAGTCAGAGCTGCTCATCTGAGAGCGTCGTAGCCGTCTAAAGAACAAACAGAGGCTAAAGTTGATGGTTCTAAGACTAGTCAGAGCTTCTTATCTGGAAGTGTCGTAACTATCTAAAGAACCACAAAAAAATCTGATAACTGATGTCTTAGTCTAAATTCTAATAACTGGGAGGCATCACTGACACCTCAAAAATTAACTGTGGACAAACTGATCAACTGACATTTTTCTGGACAACACTGAGGCTGCTAAAAAATCTGACTGAGTCTAGACTAAAATGAATCTAATTGAGATTTTAACATAAATTAAATATATGTGCATCCCAAAACTGATAGCACCAAGGTACAGGGAAAACTAGTTCAACCTGCAAGATTCTAATTTCTACTGAGCTAGGAACTAGGGCTGAAACATTATACTAGATACAATCTTTCACAAATTTCTAGCAATAGGGAATATTAAAGCAACTAAAATCATAAGAAATATTCCATTGGAATCCACAAAGAAATCTGTCTGAAACCTTTTCACATTTTGAAGCTACAGGGTTGTAACTAATAAAGGAAATTAGACAAGATTTTTAGGGACACAATGGAAGAACTATTCCCTTGTTGAATTCCCACATACCCGTAGAGAATTCCTTGAAAATCTGAGAAGAGGTCGATTGCCCTAGTTCTAGCCCTAAGAGTTTCTGCATTCTGAGTCTAAGTATCAATAGAATGGGTGAGGAAAACGTTAATCACCCTTTTAACTCCCTCCTGGACGAGGCCAAAACGATGTAGTTTAGAGTCTTGGAGTTTAGGAAATTACAGAAAAGCCCCTAAAAAAATCTCGTAGCAAACCACCCTGCCAGTCCCAATGAGGGACTGGACGAGTCATGCCCAGTGACCATAACTCGTCGTCCAACTCGTGAAGTACACTGCTCAAAATCTACTGTTGTGACCACGAGGGACATAACGGGTCTTTAGTGGTGACCACGACTCGTGGTCACCTCTCGTCCTCTATACTTGCAGAAATCACTAGGGGGTCACCACGAGCCACACCACGACTCGTGGTCTTAGCAAAGAGTCGTGGTGAGGACCCGTTAAGTACACTGTCCCACTTTTCTTCTTCCTTCGCCCATCCTTGATCACGGGTGACCTAACGAGTCGTGTGGCTGACCTCGACTCGTGGTCACACCCGTGATCACTCAAATCCCCAAATTTTCAACCAAGTCCGAACCCTTCCCCATGAGTCACTCCAGGACTCGTGGTCTACCCCACGGGTCACAGGACAACTTGTTCTGTGACCCGGTATAGAAAATCCTATTTTCTCCGTTTCAACTCCCGGGTTTGATCTTAGAGTTTTTGGGTCATTACAATAGAGTCATACTGTCGATATGTATGAGGAAATCCTGTAATGAAATCTATATTGATCTCTTCCNCTACAAGGCTGGGAAACGATGTACGGCCACTTAACATACTGGAACAATTCCTATATTGATCTCTTCCCACTTCCAAGGCGGGATACTAATATCCTGTAGCACACCTCCAGGTCTTTGAGCTCCAGTTTTACTTGTTGGCAGTTCGAACACTTAGCCTTAAACTTCGCTATGTCCTTTTTCATACCATTCCACCAATAGACTTTTCATGGGTCATGGTACATCTTGGTGGCACCTGGATGTATATAATATTGGGAACCATGAGCCTCATGCAACATCCACTCCCTCAAATCATAGACATCTAGAACACACAAATAACCCTGATATTTAAGTACTTCATCTCCCCCTTGGGAGAAGACCTCTACCTTCTGATTCTGAATCGCTCCTTCAACTTTATCAAAATAGGATCCTTATCTTCCCTAACCTTGACCTCAGTCACCAAAGAGGATTCTGAACCATTCTGAACAATGACACCACCATCTGTCGAGTTAATAAGACGAACATCTAATCATGTAAGTCGGCTCACATCCTTCACCAACTCTTTTCTTCCATCTTCCACATGACAAACACTCTCAATGGATAGCCTATTGAGGGCATCCACCACTACATAGGCCTTGCCTGGACGATAAAGGACACTTCTGTCATAATCCTTGAGAAGCTCTAGCCACCTCCTTTGTCACAAATTCAGTTCCTCTTGGGTAAACATATACTGAAGACTCTTGTGGTCCGTGAACACATCTACATGTACTCCATACAAATAGTTCCTCCAAATCTTCAATGCAAACACCATTGTTGCCAATTCTTTGTCATGCGTCGAGTAATTCATCCCATGAGTCTTAAGTTTTCTAGAGGCATACGCAATGACCTTTCCATGTTGAATCAACACACAACCAAGACCAACCCTAGAGGCATCACAATACACCACAAATCCATTTGTACCCTCGGGTAGGGTTAATACTAGGGCTGAAGTGAGTCGAGTCCTTAGCTCTTGAAAACTCTTCTCACAAGCATCTGACCACTGAAATTTGGCTTTCTTCCGAGTCAACTTAGTCAACGGTGATGCATTGTATGAAAATCCCTCAACAAACCTTCTGTAGTAGCCAACTAAACCCAAGAAACTCCTAATATCCGAAGGACTAACTGGTCGGCCAATTCTTTACAGCTTCTATCTTTTTCGAATCCACTTATACACCTTCACTTGACACCACATGGACTAAAAATGCTATTGATTTCAGCCAAAGCTCACACTTGTTGAATTTAGCAAACAACTGGTGATCCTTAAGAGTCTGTAGTACAATCCTCAAATGAGCGACATGCTCCTCTTTTCTCCGAGAGTATATGAGAATGTCATCTATGAAGACAATCACAAACATGTCCAAATATGGATTCAACACCTTGTTCATCAAATCAATATAAGTTGCAGGAGCATTTGTTAGTCCAAAACACATAACTACAAACTCATAGTGACCATACCGAGTCCTAAAGATATCTTCGGGATGTAACTCTCCCTAACTCTGAGTTGGTGATAACTTGACCTGAGATCTATCTTTGAGAAGCACTTAGCACCCTGAAGTTATCCAAACAAGTCATCCATCCTGGGGATGGGATACTTGTCTTTGATTGTAACCTTGTTCAACTTTCGGTAGTCAATGCACATATGAAGAGATCCATCCTTCTTCCGAACAAAGAGAACTAGTGCACCCCATGGGGATTTGCTAGGTCTGATGAAGCCCTTCTCTAGGAGATCCTTAAACTGTTCTTTATAACTCTTTTAGGTCAGCTGGAGCCATTCTGTAGGGAGGAATAGATATAGGTTGCATATCAGGAAGTAGGTCAATACCAAAGTCAATCTCCCGCTTGGAAGGGACTCCAGGTAGATCATCTGGGAACACCCCTGGATACTCACACTCTATAGGAACTAACTGGAGAGTCGGGCTCTAGGATGTAGCATCCTTAACCCTATCTAGATGGTAAACACAACCCTTAGAAATCATCTTTTTGGCCATAAGGTAGGAAATTAAGCAACCTACAAGCACAACTGGACTACCCTTCCACTCTAGGACTAGCTCACCTGAAAACTGAAACTCTACCACACGAGTTCTACAATTCACTGAGGCATGACATGCATGTAGCCAATCCATTCCAAAGATAACATCAAAATCTGTCATGTCTAATTCCACTAAATCTACTGAGCTGACTTTTTAAAGGACTGTGACAGGTCAATTTTTGTATACCCGTCGAGCTATAACTAAGTAAACGACTGAAGTAGAGGCTGATAAGGGCTATAATAGGATTTCGGGACTGACTTTGAAACTACTAGCAACATAGGGAATTACAAAAGACAAGGTAGCCCTTAGGTCTAACAATGCATAAACATCAACATGAAATACTTATAACACACTAGTGACCATATCTGGGGAGGCCTCTTTCTCCTAACGAGATGAGATGGAATAAAACCTATTCTAACGCTGACCACCACCTTCACTAGTTGATGCGCCCTGCTGAGCTAATCATTCTGGTGGAGCTGATGACTGATGGCTGGGTCCCGACCTCTACCTTGGCCCTGTCTAGCCGCTGGACAATCTCTAAGTATATGTCCGGGTTTCCCGCACTTTAAACATGCGCCTAAACCTTCTAAGCACTCCCTGGGGTGCTTCTTGCCATACTTGCTGCAAAGACGACGACTAGGCTCTCCTGACCTGCTCGCCTGACTCTGGAACCTGATGTCCTTCCCCTATGCTTGCACTGAGATCTAGATGGTGCACTAGCTGATGACGGTGCTAGAGTTGATTGTCTTTGACGAGACTATTGACAATGCCCACCACAGGACTTGTGTTGGAAGAACTCAACACAACTCGTCCTGCCCCTCTTAGCCTCTCTCACCTTGTCCTTCAAGTGATCTTCCTTCATCTACTGGGCATATATTACCAATTCAGAGAAGTCTAAGTCACTTTTCAACATCTCTGTCCTCCACTTCTTGACCAGTGATTTGGACACTCCATACACAAATCTGTTCGTTCGGGTCCTCTAGTCTGCCACCATCTTCGGCACATACTTGGAATGTCGGATAAAACTCCAAGGTGTACTATTGAACCATCATATCATTTTTCTTCAAATTGATGAACTCTACCACCTTAGCCTCTCTCAACTCCCTAGTGAAGAATCTGTCTAAGAAAGCTATCATGAACTCATCCCAGCTCACGAGAATTGCGCCCACTGCTCTACTGTCCCTCCATTGATGGTAATATAAGAAACCCCCTTTAGCTGATAGATGGCTAAGTCTGCGCTCTCTTCTCCCATAACCCCCATAATCTGGGTGATCTTCTATATCTCCTCTAGGAACTCATATGGATCCTTATCCACTCTTGACCCCAGGAACTCGGGGAGATTCATCTTGAAAAAATCCCAAACTCGGTCTATCGCTGCTCTCCTATTTTGAGGAATATGGGCCACTACCTGTTGGTTGACCTAAGCGGTCAAAGCCTAGGAAACATGTTATACCTCGAGAACCCAAGGATCAAGTTCAGAAGTGAATCAGGAGAAAAACTAGAAAATGTTGCAGCATTTGCAGAACGGGTCACTTAACGACTCGTGAGGAGGCCAAACGAGTCGTCCAGTGACTCGTGAGGAAGGCCTGGGATGATGAGGGACTCAGGGTCCCCACGGGCGATTTAATGACTCATGTTCAGACACCACAAGTCATCATGTCAGTCGTGGGGTGGTCCTAGAGTAAGATAGTAGGGCCTATCCAATGTACTTAACGGATGGTACCTAACGAGTTGTCTTCAGTCCTAACGACCTGTTAGGAGAGCCGTTACCAAGCCAATTGAATCGTCTTGAAAACCGAGGTAGTGTACTTGATGAAAGGGCGTAATGAGTCGTATCATCGGGGGACGAGTCGTCATGTCCTCCATTAAGAGCCAAAGGAAAATTTCCAGTGGACTTGACAAAAAGAACAGACGACCTGTCGCTCTTGACAATGAATCGTCAGGTTGCCCATTAGGGTCACCTGACAGTTATTTCCTGTGAATTAGTAAGGGCCTTCTAATAATTTCCTACCCTCCTAAGACCTAAAATACGTCGTTTTAAGGTCGGGACTAGGTCTTTTAAAGCGGAATCATTCCTAAAAACATCATTTCTATTCATATAAGATTTGAGAAGGAAGAAAGGGAATTCAAGTGTCTTCTCCAAAATTCTTCAAGAATCTACCTAGGGTTTTCAAGGAAGTTGGGAGACTCAAAATTCCAGGTATGTGGGGTGTTGAATGGGTAGTTTAGTCCCTACCCATGGCCACTTTCTCCCTAACTCTATGTTTAAGCTACCAACTTTTGATGGGTCATAACTCCTAATGCATGTTTCCTCAAAAATTGATATGAGCATGATGTAGTATGTCT
>JACEIK010018260.1:0-10939 GCA_018107945.1 Datura stramonium | reverse complement strand
TTCATCTCATCAAAATTTTATTGCCATCTTACATTGAAGCTCTCATTTTCCCCCTACTCATGCAAACCTCCAAACTTAGGCTTTTGCCTTATGTCACATTCATTTCCTTATTTCTCCCCATTTCTTGGGCTTAAAGACCCATTTTTCATTGCTTTATCACTAGAAATTAGGGAGGTTAGGTGCCAAAGAGAAGGATTAAAAATAGTCAATAGGCTTGTAAGGTGTTTTCCAAGAAAGGGTCCAAGGCTCGAACATTGGTTATTAAAAATTAATGTTCAAGGAGGTCATTTTGGGTGAAGTGACTAAGATCATGTTCTAAGTGCATCACCATCTATCAGTTCGCCTTGAATCACACTTAGGAAAAGTTCTAGACAATCATGCACACACAAGAATTAAGCCAAAAGCTTCGCCATACAAGGCACCAAAATCCATGGAGTTCACACACTTCCTTTATCACATTAAGAGAATGTCTTTTGACAAGCTAGTTACTAATCAAAAATCCAAGCAAGGAATGTATAATTCATGACAAGAGAGTTCCCATTTTCACATTTAGATGCCCTCCTTTTCCTTTCAAAAACACATGCACAATGCTAGACAAGAATTATTGGTGGAACCTCTTCAAACAAGTGCGCAAAAGACTCACAAGTCTCTAGACTTGAAATTTTCCCTTAAGAGAGTTGCCTCACAATCTATCATCAGGAAGTGCCAATCAGTTCTACAACAAAAATAAAAGACAAAAAAATCGCTCCTTGGGAAAGAACCATTGTATAAATAAAACCCTTGGAGTTTATTCAAAGACTACTATCTACGAAGGCGATACTATCAGCAAGTAATGGCAATTTGCCCTTAAGAATGACGTTACTCAATCTATCCTAGGGCCATATCGTGCATCACTTAACAAGTGGGTACTCAAACTTCACCCCTAACACAAATAGAGCAACGTCCTCGATGCACATGGTTAAAAAAAGTAAGGAAGGAATGAGTGAAAGGACTCCCTGGTGCGATAGAGGCATCTGCACTTGATCTGTGTGCAATCTAGAACCACTTCTTCAAAACCTCCTCTCTCCAGGCATTTTGCTCATAATCGTCATTTGATTGGCCATTGTTGCATTAGAACAAGCATCTCACCGATCTAGAACTGGTTGACCAATTTGGCTTCTTCCACTTTTATCACATTCCACAACTGTTTCACCCCTGTAAAATCAAAGACAACACAAATGTAAAATAAAACAAAACAAAAGAAAAAGTAAAAACAAAATATAAAAGCACATGGATTGCCTCCCAAGAAGTGCCTTAGTTAACTTCGTGGCTCGACGACTTTACTTTCACCACTTTTCTATCCACTTTGAGCTTTTGAATCGCACCCCTTGTTTCTTATCCATTTTTCTACTCCGCTTACGGGGTGGTGCTATAAGTATCAAGGTGCCAAGTAGTGGATGTTGCATCTTGTATCTCTTGGCCCTTAAAGGAGGGATGTTCTTTGACCTTGTTGGCATGGAATACTCTAATATGAAGCCACCTTGGTCTTCCTTCTCAATTTCCTTGATTGACTTGGTCTCCTCAGTCTTCATGTTGTCAACCAAGTTCAATATTGAAATATGATAAGAGGGCGATTTCAGTCATTCCCCATTCAAGCATGCTTCTTTCTTGAAATCCTCCTCTTCAAGTGCACTAGAGTCATTGAGCATGATTTGTTGGATGTCACTTGGGAACTCTAGTATCACTTCTTCAACTTTGGCATCTTGCATTTTTGCAATGTTGGTTGGTTGGAACACCATTATGATTTCTTCAAAATTCACCTTGACTCCTTCTTCATAATCATGTCGAGCTTCCTCGCACGAGTCAAGTTGAGTTATGCCCCATTGTTGACTTCTTATTGTTATGCTCCTCATGGTCTCCTCCACCTTTTATTTTAGAGAACTATAGCTTTCTTCTTGAGGAGTTGATGATTCCTTGTGAATTGAGTAATTTCCATTCTTTTCTACATTAGATTCCTGCTCTAAAAAGGCTTGGAGCATGGCTTCCATGCGCCCACATGTATTGCTTCTTCCCTCACATGCCATGGATTCATTTCTATCAAGCTTAGGAGCACAACTTCGACCACAACCACTATAACGAGAAGTGAACTCATTTAGGCATCTACACCAATGTTTATTATGACCACCACATAATGTGCATCTATACCCATCATAGGAGAAAGAAGGTGCACTCATATCTCTTTTAGGGGAATATTTGCAATTTCGCCAATAGTGTGGTCCTCCACAATAGGGACATGGGTCATTATGATAAGGGTTGCACCCAAAAAACCTCCTTTCATTCCACGATACCATAATTAAAATTCAAATAAACAAAGAAACAAAAAAACAAAACAAGATGTATAAAAAATACAAACAAGTTCAAATCAATAAATAACTATTGTCTTATCACAACTCAATTCCCCGGCAACGGCGCCATTTTTGATAACATCCAAGCTACACACCTTTTGACGAGAGAGCGTAAATGGTCGTTGTATTAAAAAAAATATTTTCAATGAATGTTGGAGTAAAATTCCATAAAGAATTGAGTCGATAATTCAAAAGTTATAAACTAATTAAAACTAAAATGTTTTATTGTTCAACATTTGAAAAGTAAATTGGGGAAAAGGTTAAATAGCATCTAATTCTAATTTAAAACTAAGTGGAGGGAATTCAAATTTTTGCAATAACAACTCAGATGGTTAAGGGTATTATATAGATGAGTTCATAACTAAATCGCCTTGGACTCAAAATTAGCACAGATAGCAGTGGATAATTAACATTCTCGTGTTTTCCAACCATAAGAGTTTTTATGCCTTGGGTTTTCTCCAATCCAAAAGTCAATATCAAGTTATCACCCACAAAAGCTTGAGCAATGACTAAGTTATCTCTAGCCTTTCCCTTTAATGGAGTGAAAATATGGGTGTTGACTATTGCTGGATCAATCCCTCACACCAACACTCCAATTCCTCACTATGATTTTCTCACCCAGTTCTCACCTTTTTCTCTCAAGCAAAAGAAAGAAAAGTAAAGCACAATTCATGTTTTGCAAATCATCAATTTTAGAAATTAAAACTTGGGAGAAGATAATAGATCTATACTTGCAATAGGAATCGAAGAGCAATACATCAATACCCGCTTTATAGAACAAACCCACCATGCACACAACCCTAACTAGCAAATTAGTGATGCATATTTAAAGAGAGAGAGAAGATACTAATAGGATTCTCCTCACATTCATCATATTATCTTCACAAATTTGCTTTACAAGCTCATACAACAATGGTGGAATTATCCTAAAATGGGTTAAAGAAAAAAAGAAGAAAAGTACTTTCTAACTCTACAACTTTATGGTGAAAGACTTCTACCAAAAATTCTATGAAAAAGATGAAGTCTAGATGAATGAATGAGTAGTGTACAATAAGAGTTATGTAAATATCTATACTTTCTTGTGCATAACTTTCCCCAAATTCCCTTGAGGCTTTTAGATGCTTTGGAGACCTTTTTAACCTTTATTAGACGGCCTCACTTGCGAAGCACTGGCATTTAACCGGTGCCAATTCGCAGAGCACCAACTGTTCGCAGCAATAAAACACTGAGTTGGCAGTGACCACCGGCAGCTGAACCGACTGTTCGCTACTACCCAACTGCTAAACGTCGATGAGTCACCAGTCTGGGAAGTGACTTTGGCGTTTTGCCTTAGCTGATTCAAAGCTTGTCCTTACACCTCTTTGTGAGCTCAAATTTTCCCTTATCTTTGTCTCCTTTCCTTCATATGCTAACTCATTAAATTTCACCTCGAACCTAATATGTTTTGCTCGATTTCATTCTTTCCTTACTCAAGCAACGTACCTACAAATAATCAAATACAAAGAGCATAAAATCAATATAAATGATTTAAAAACAAAGCAAAAACTCATGCTTAGGAGCCTAAAGAGTTGCTAAATTTCCAACTCATCAATGGTATGACCCGTAAAATAGTGTTACAGATCGTAGTAAGATTCATGGAAATATTCAGAGGGTTGGAGGTTTTGGACTTGGTCAGTCCTGGAGGATACCATGAGTCTTAAGAGGATTGTACGACTCATGGTACGATTCATGATAACTGGCAAATTAGTTTTATCTGCAAATTCATTAAGGGTATTTTCGTGAATCTTAAGATCCTAATACCTAAACCACATCATTTTAAGCTCTAAAAGGAGTGTATTAGGGGAGTTTAACCTATTCTAATTCATTAAAATCCCATGCATGCAAGTTTAGAGGGTTCCATTGATGATCAAGATTAGCAATCCTCCAATTCACCTCAAAATCTCTTGGGCTTTCCAAGTCAAGAAAGAATCAGTTTACCCTGGTATGTAGGGCTATGAATGAGAGTTTCCTTTCACTCTCATGCCAAAATTTCTCCTCAAGTTCATGAATTCAAGTGTATGATCCTATTGGGGTTTTATCCCAACTTTCATGAAATTCTCTATGCTTTATTTATGGGTCAATTTTCTTCATGTTTCAAAGTATATTTTGAGATCTATAGGAAGATTTTATATCTATTTTGATTATTAATTCATGATTTCAAATTTTAGAAAAATTATGTCCAATTATACAATCTTCATGAAAAGTCAAGTTTATGATTCTATTATGATAGTGATTCTCATAAGCCCTAATTTATGATTTTATGATTATGATAGGATTTCCTACAAGTACTCTTCATGAATTTATGAATCTCAAGTATGGTGATCTCCTTAAGCATGTATGTTCTTCATGATCTATGAGTTTATGATTTTGTCTGACTCACGAGCCCTTATTTCATGGTTAATCATATATTTCAACTATGAAAAACTATGTTATGCTTTAAATAGCCGTGAACTTCATGTATGATTTCACGGTTATTATACGAGCCTTCATGTACATATTTTTAGGAGCCGTGTCTAGCATCG
Source organism: Datura stramonium (assembly GCA_018107945.1). Classification (NCBI taxonomy): domain Eukaryota; kingdom Viridiplantae; phylum Streptophyta; class Magnoliopsida; order Solanales; family Solanaceae; genus Datura; species Datura stramonium. The sequence continues at coordinate 5,994 of JACEIK010018260.1, read as the reverse complement.
AGTAGGCCCGACATTTAGGTAAACACCATGGTCTCAGAACTATGCATCATCGTAGATTTAGTTTCACGGACTCTAGGTGGATCCCTATTATGTACCCTAGGTAGGTCCCTATTAGTGATATCACGCCAATTACATCCCTTTCCTGGAAAGCCCAGGACAACTCTGCGTACTTGAGCGAGAAGTTAGGGAATCATGTAAGCTTTATCATGATAGTGTTGGTAAAGACGAGTCCTCCCATTGTTCCTTATGTTTTTTGCATGATCATGATTACGATACATTGGCTCAAGTTATGTTTTTACAAGGTTTCTCTTATGGTTACGATTATGACTAGTTTATGAATGGTTTTGAAAACCTTAGGCCCTCATGTTTAAGTTATGATTATCACTTCATGTTTGAAATTCCCTACTTGTATGAAATTTTATGTATTTTATTAGTCCATTTTTATTTAGCTTGCATACTTAGTACATTCAAAGTACTGACCGCATACTTTATGCTGTATCATTTCATGATACAGGTCTAAGGGATCACACTCAGCCGCACCATTAGTCCTATTTCCGTATTAGTCTTGCTAGCCAGTGTTGGTGAGTCTTCATCTTCCGAGGACGCTCAGTTTAGTTTGTTATTTTGTTATTTCAATTATAGACTTTCATCGAGCTAGTTGGGGATGTCCCATCAACTCATCAGTTATGTTAGAGGCTTTTCAGAAAATATGTAGAAACTCATCTTGTTAGTGTTGACTTGGTTTATGATTATTATGTGTGTAGACTTCCTCTTATTCCTATTCAGTTTATCAACTTTCACTAATTTATATTCTTTAGAAGTTATGTTCATGTCATGGGTCGATTTGGAGCCATTCCTGGTTCTAGGTCCCGTGTCTCGGTCCGGGGTCTCAGCTCGGGGTGTGACATCTATGCTCTTTGACACTCCACTTAGATGCTAATCTAGAGGCAATGGAGTGGTAATATTAAGTGATAATTCCATGATAGACACATATAGTTCTTTAATTCGACTCAATACACTTGTAGGGCTTAATAATGAAAGATATCATTCAATATGATTGTATGAACGTGTAGCTATAGGAAACCGACTAGAGTCTTAATTCCATGTGAGGTGAGCTTAATTGTTTTGTTTTGTACATATTGTAGCATCCATAACTTGACTTAGTGTATGTTGGATGTTTTTAAAGAGTTAAGATATTATTCAGGCATTTCTTTGAAAAAGCCATGTTTCACATGTTGTTTTACCTTCCTGAGGTGTTTCCCTAGTTAGCCCCCTTGAGCCATAAGCCTTATTATTTTCTTAGCCACAAAAGTAGCTTACTCCCTTTTATTGTGTGACCTACATAATTATTTATCCAAAGTAGTTTTAGGCACTTTGAGACTTGAATGTGAAGGTCCACCAAAGTATGAATGATAAGGGAAAGGAAAGAAAAAAAATTTGTGTGGAAAGTAAGAAGAGAAAGTAGGAAGAAGGGGTGCCCAATTATATTGGTTACTTCCTGCTAGGACAATCAAAGAAAGAGTTTTAGTGAATATCCTTAGTGATCCTATAAGCGAAAACGAGCAGTCAACCAATGAATAAAAGGGCATGGAAAGAAAATAAAAAGGGTGAGTAGAGTGAAGGGTGAACAATAAGGAAAAAGTGGTAGACTTGAGAGATGAAAAATGTCATAAAAGTGCTTTTGATTGGCAGTCACTATCAAAGAAAAATCATTCCTACCCTTCCTTAGCCAACATTACAACCAAAAAAAGTCCTTATGATCTTAATCTCTTGAAATAACTAAGTAGTTTAAGTGTACATAAAGGGCAAGCTTATGGTATGTTGCATATGTACAATACATCATTTCTGAGTGTGAGTGTGTATTACTTATTATGTTCCATGCTTTGCATTAATAATTGAGAGAGGAACATCACTAAAAGTGAGGGGCATATGTCTAAGTCAGTGTACTATGTGTTGCATGTTTCGTATTTAATCATGTTGGCCCTGTTTCGAAAGAATGAGTCGGTTATAGAAGTTGTGTAGTCTTGAATGTGAAAAACTCTGCATGTGCTTGATGTGAATTGTTATAAGTTGATGAACCACTTAATCTTATGCTCTCTGCTAGTTGTTTGAGTGTGAATTGATAGAGGTGATAAGTGGTGAGAAAATATGAGTTTATCCACAGAGTTAAGGATTGTTCGAGGACGAACAATGATTTAAGTGTGAGGTGGTTATATTGGGCATATTCTTATGCCCATTTGCCATGTTTTTACATATATTTAGCCTTGTTTTGAGTTCATAATCTTAATGAAATGCATAAATTCATGTTTTCATGTGTATTATGAGCTAACAAATGTTTTTAGATGTTTTGAGCGGGAAACCAAGAAAAAAAGGACCCAAAATTGACTCAAGGAGTGAAGAAAGAAGAATTCGCCAAAGTCAGCCTGGGGCTATGGCTGGCATGGTGCACCAACCCTTGTACTTTAGAGAAATATGTACCAAAGTTGGTGCTACGGATGGCGTGGAGCACTAGGTCCCGGACTTTGAAGATGAGAATTTAACTAACACTTTGGCGAGATGAGAGGCTTGGAGCCCTAGAAGCATTCCAGACTTAGTAAATTTTTCCAACATTTGAGTGTTGTGGATGGAGTAGGGTGTCAGAAGGGTCCTAAAGCTTAGAAATTTGATGAACACTCTGGCGCTATGGATAGAGTGGGGCACCAGAGGTGTTCAAAAGTGCAGAAATTTGGCTAACACCTTGGTGCAATGGATGGAGTGAGGCGCCGCAGCTAAACTTCAGAGGAACGTTGAGCCAAATATGAGGCTACAGAGGGCGCAGTATGATAGACCCTATCTTGGATGGATTTTTTTTTATTTTAAAGCCAATTACTTGAAGGAAAAAGCATCATTTGAGGGATCACCTATAAATATAACATCTAGGTTATTTGTTAGCTATCTTACATCATTTTATTTGATCATAGAAAGGTTGTAATGAAGCTTTTGGAGGAGAGATAAGTTCCTACTTAGGTTTCTTCTTTTCTTTATTATTTTACTTTGAATGATGATAATTTCTATGTTTTTCTGCTTGAACATGAGTGGCTAAATGCCTATTCTAGGGTTTTGGCCATAGTTGATGGTTGAAGTTTGAAAGACTGATTATTGCTATTTTTGATTCTTCATTAAAGGTTTTTTTATATTTACTTGTTTTAATTTCTTATTCGCTAGACTGATCACCTTGTGAATAAATCTATTGGCTTTTGGTTGAACTCGGGAGAAGGAACTGAAAGGGTTAAAAGTAAATGTAAAACAGGAATTCGAAGAATCTTTGGCCCATTGGTTGAAGGTTAGAAGTTGTTAAGGATAGGGATATACCCTTCAACCCTGTTTAGTTGAAATACAATTAGGCATAACTTGTTTCATGTTTCTCCTGCGACCATAGGGATATAGGCGTTAGGGTTCATAAGATAGTTGTTGGATGCTCGGGAGAGTGGCAAGAAATGGGATAGTAACTTGCAACTAGCAACCTTAGGAAGAATTAATCTAGTGTAATCACATCTTGAAAACTCAACCTGATATGAAAGTGCCATTTCCCTAAATTTTCAGTATCATTTGAAGTACAAACAAGTCTGCAACAGCTTTATTTTATTAGTTCATTTACATTTCAAGTTTTAGTAGTTTCATTCTCCAAACCATTCTCCATTTTAACTGTTTTGTTAGAATAGAGAAATAAAGAAGTAAGCTTAAATGATTGATCTAACAACTCTCTGAGGGATCGATAATCGGGACTTAACCGTCCAATATTACTTGACGACCATGCATTCTTGCATGTTCTTGGGCGACATCAGAAGGCTAACTAAGTTGAATGGATAGGGAAAGAGCTGCAATCCTAGAACTGAAAGGCTATAAACTGAAAACTGACGAAGTAACTGACTCTGGACTGAGATACATGATTAAATTGAATTCATGAAATATACATGCATAAAAAGACATGAAAAGAACTAAGAGACATGAACTTGACATGAAATTGAATAGAGTACTAAGGAGAAAACTGGTATCTCATGCTTGAACTGAGATGGAACAAAAGAGGTGTGGAATCTAGCCATCGTATCTGCTTCGGCTCCCCACATAGCTTCCTCAACTAGCTGATTTTTCCATGACACCTTCACCAAAGCTACCTATTTGGTCCTCAACTTATGAGCTTGAAGATCAAGGATATCAACTAGAACCTACTCATAGGTAAGGTTGTCCTTACCCTAACATTCTCCACCAGTACAACTAAGGCTGGATCGCTAAGGCATTTCTTTAAAAAAGATACATAGAAGACTGGATGCACCGAAGCTAACTATACCAGAACTCCAACTTGTAAGACATTTTACCAAATCTCCTCTGAATCCTATAAGGACAATCATATCAGGGAGTAAGCTTCACCTTCTTGTCAATCCTCTTAAGTCCCTTCATAGGAGACACCTATAGAAAAACCCAATCATCAACCTCAAACTCAAGCTCTCTCCTCCTAACATCAGCATATGATTTCTAACGACTCTGAGCTATCTTAAGCCTCTCTAGGATAAGCTGAACTTTCTCCATAGCCTTATAAACTGAATGGAATCCTATCAATATAGCCTCACCTACCTCAAACCATCCAATAGGTGACCTACATCTCCGCCCGTAAAGAGCCTCAAATGGAGCCATCTGAATGTTGGAGTGATAACTGTTTTTGTAAGCAAACTCGATGATATGAAAGTGGTCATCCCAACTACCTTTGAAATCAATCACGCAAGCTTTTGACATGTCCTCAAGAGTCCGAATGGTTCGCTCGGCCTGACCATCCATCTGCGCGGTGAAAAGCTATACTAAGTTTGACCTGAGTACCCAAACCTTTTTGGAACAATCTCCAAACCTGAGAGGTGAACTGAGTACCCCAATCTGTGATGATGGGCAATGGAACTCTGTGCAACCTAACTAACTCCCGAATGTAAAGACTAGCATAATCCTCGATTGAATCTGTAGTCTTGACCGGTAAGAAATGTACTGACTCAGTCATCTGGTCAACAACTGCCCAAATAGAATCATACTATTGGCGGGTATGAGGCAACCTTATAATTAAGTCAATATTGATCTCTTCCCACTTATAAGTAGGACTCATGATATCCTAAAGCATACCTCCTAGTCTTTGATGTTCAACCTTCACCTGTTGGAAATTTGGACACTTACCCACAAACTCTGCAATATCTTTCTTCATGCCATTCAACCAATACACTTTTTGTAAGTCACAGTACATATTGGTAGCACCTGGATGGATAGAAAACCGAGAGCTATGAGCCTCTCTCAACATTCTCCCTCTTAATTCATCCACATCCGGAACACACAATTGACCGTGATATCGAAGTACACAATCACCCCTTGGGAGAAAACCTCCACTTTTTAATTCCGGACAGCTTCTTTCAACTTCAGTAAGACAGGATCCTCGTCTTGCCTTGCCTTAACTTCTGACATCAAAGAAGATTTTGCACCATTCTACACGATAACACCACCATATGCTGAATCAGTAAGGCTAACCCCTAAACATGCAAACCTATGGACATATTTCACCAATTCTTTCCTCCCATCCTCCACATGAGTAACACTCTCCATGGAAAACCTACTAAGAGAATCTACCACTACATTGGCCTTGTACAGATGGTAAAGAACACTCATGTCATAGTCTTTAAGAAACTTAAGCCATCTCCTTTGCCGCAAATTCAAGTCCTTTTGAGTAAACACATACTGAAGGCTCTTGTGGTCCATTAACACATCCACATGCACCCCATACAAATAGTGCCTCCAAATCTTCAAGGCAAATACCAGCGTTGCTAACTCAAGGTCATGAGTTGGGTAATTTTTTTCATGAGTCTTAAGCTGTCTCTAGGAATAAGCAATCACCTTCCTATGTTGCATCAACACACACCAAGGCCAATGCTAGAAGCATCACAATACACTATGTAGCCATTCGTACCTTCTGGCTGGGTCAATACT
>JACEIK010018257.1:0-10942 GCA_018107945.1 Datura stramonium | reverse complement strand
GTAGTTAATTCTTACACTTCTTTGATTTCCCAATAGAAATCGAAGAGATTTGAAGAAGAACAAGCTTGATCACCCCCTCTAATCTTTTATCTTTGCATGCATGAACGAAAATGGCCTAAAATGAACTTAACCCTCTTAAAAGTCATCATTCATAACTTAAAGTTTAGGCCTTAGGATATTAGAAATTACGGAAAATCCCTTACTAAATTCGTAGAAAATAACTGCCAGCCAGTCCCCACGAAGGACATGAAGACTCATCACCTCTGGCCACCACTGGTGGCATTGTCCGTCACGTACATAGATTATAAAGTCATTTGGGCTCGTCACGGGTAACTTCACGATTCGTTATTGGTGACCACGACTCGTGGTTACCACTCATCACGTACACTGCCTATTATTTCAAGTAACTCTCATCGGCTGACCATGACCCGTCTCACCTATCATGGTGACTGACCATGACTCGTGGGGTCCTTCCATTAAGTACACTACCTTCTTATTTTCCTTTCTCAATCACCACTTCCCACGACTGACTTAACGTGTCATGGGCCCTGACCACGACTTATTTTCATGCCCGTGGGGAGTAAAATTCCCAAATTTCAAACTCATCTCTTGAGCCTCACCACAAGTCAGATCATGACTCGTGGACTGCTCCCACGGGTCACCTCATGACTTGTTCTGTGACCTGATGCCAGTTTTAAGTTTTTCTCCATTTTAACTCTCGGGTCTGACCTTTGGGCTTCCTGGGTATAACGATATCTCCCCCTTGGGAACATTCGTCCTCGAATGTTGGAAAATATATAGAAAAATAGAGAAATGCAATCATCATATTCAAATACTGATCATTTAAGTTGAAAACCGACGGAATGACTATCTCCAATTCAAACTACATAGCTGAACTGAATTCACGAATCATACATACATCCATATACATAAAAGAAACTTGGGAACATGGACTGAACATGAAAATTAAATGGAGTTTTAGGTCAAAACTGATACCTCAAGCTAGAACTGAGCCGATAGAGAATAAATGTGGGTATCTAGCCATCATATCTACTTCGGCTTCGTACGTAGCTCCTTCAAAATGTTGATTTCTCCATAACACTTTGACTGAAGTTACTTCCTTGTTCCTTAGCGTTTGAACTTGACGATCCAGTATGTCTACTAGAACCTCCTCATAACTAAGGCTGTCTTTCACTCCAAAACAGTCCACCGAGACAATTAGAGCTGGATCACCCAAACACTTCTTTAAGAGCGATACATGGAATACAGGATGCACATAAGCTAATTCTTAGGGAAACTCCAATCCATACACCACCTTGCCAACCCATTTTACAATTTGGTAAGGGACAATATAATGAGGGCTTACTTTTCCTTTCTTTCCAAACCGCATCATTTCTTTTATGGGAGACACCTTTAAAAACACCCAATCGTCCACTTCAAACTCAAGTTCTCTCCTTCTCACATCAGCATAGGACTTTTGGAGACTTTGAGCTGTTTTCAACCTGTCTCGTATAAGTTGAACCTTTTCCATAGACTCGTGGACTAAATATGGTCCTATTATCACAACTTCACCAACTTCGAACAAACAAATAGGCGATATACATCTCTACCCATAGAGAGCCTCAAGTGGAGCCATCTGAATGCTTGAATGGTAGTTGTTATTGTATGTAAACTCGACAAGAGGCAAATGATCATCCCAACTACCTTTGCAGTCAACTACGCATGCTCTCAACATGTCCTCGAGAGTCTGAATTGTCTTCTCTGCTTGACCATCCATTTGCGGGTGAAATGTTATGATGATCTTAACTTGAGTACCTAGTCCTTTTTGAAATAACCTCTAAAACTAAGAGCTAAATTGAGTACCTCTATCTGAAATGATGGATAAGGGCACTCCATCTAAAACTAAGAGGTAAATTGAGTACCTCTCTCGAATATATAGTTTGGCATAATCCTCCGCTGAATTTGTGGTTTTGACTCGTAGAAGATGAGCAACCTTGGTCAACCTGTCTACCACAACCCAAATGGAGTCATATTGTCGATGACTACGAGGTAGGCTTGTGATGAAATCCATATTAATTTCTTCCCATTTACATGTAGGAATACTGATATCCTAATGCACGCCTCCCGATTTCTGATGCTCAACCTTTACTTACTGAAAGTCTGGACACTGAGCTACAAACTCCGTGATGTCCTTCTTCATGCCATTCCACCAATAGATTTCCCGTAGGTCACGGTACATGTTGGAGGCACCCGGATGGATAGAGTAACAGGATCCATGAGCCTCATGCAACATTTGACTCCTCAAATCATCAATATCTGGAACACATAAGCGACCTTAGAACAAAAATACACCATCTACCCCTTTGGAGAAGACCTTCACCCTTTGATTCTGAATGGCTTCCTTTAATTTTACCAATATCGGGTCCTCGTCTTGTATAGATTTTACATCAGTTACCAAAGACAATTCTGATCCATTTTGGACAACAACACCGCCACCAGTCGAGTCAACCAACCGAACTCCCAACCTTGCGAGTCGATGCACATCCTTCACCAGCTCCTTATTCCCCTCATCCACATGGGACACACTCTCCATAGAGAGTCTATTTAGTGTGTCCGCTACTACGTTATCCTTACTAAGATGGTAAAGCACACTCATATCATAGTTCTTAAGTAGCTCCAACTACCTCATTTGCTGAAGATTGAGATCCTTCTAGGTGAACACATATTGTCAACTCTTATGGTCCGTAAACACATCCACGTGAACCCCATACAAATAATGTCGTCATATCTTCAAGGCGAATACCACCACGGCCAATTCAAGATTATGGGTTGGGTAATTCCTCTAATCAACTTTTAGCTGTCTGGAGGCATATGCTATAACTTTTCCATGCTATATCATAACACACCCAAGTATGATCCTTGAAGCATCAAAATAAACCATGAACCCATCGGTACCCTCGGGTAGGGTTAATATTGTTGCTGAAGTAAGACAAGTCTTGAACTCTTGGAAGCTCTTCTCGCAAACCTCTAACCACTGGAATTTCCCTTCTTTTGGGTCAATTTTGTCAAGGGTGCTGCAATAGATAATAAACCTTCAACAAATATCCTATAGTAGCCGGCTAAACCCTAACAGCTCCAAATATCCGAAGGATTCACTGGTCTAGGCCCATTCTTCACCGCTTCTATTTTATGAAAGTCCACCTTTATACCCTTACTTGATATCATATGGCCGAAAAATACCACAGATTTCAACCACAGCTTGCACTTGATGAATTTAGCATATAGCTAGCGATCCTTGAGAGTCTGTAGCACCATTCTCAAATGAGTGGCATGCTCCTCCTCGCTCCGAGAGTATATAAGGATGTCATTAATAAACACAATCACGAACATATCCACGTATGGCTTGAACACCCTGTTCAACAAGTCCATAAAAGCTGCAGGAGCATTTATTAGTCCAAAAGACATAACTGCAAACTCATAATGACCATAGCGCGTCCTGAAGGCTGTCTTCAGGATATCGCTCTCCCGAGCTCTAAGTTGATGGTACCCGGATCTAAGATCTATCTTCAAAAAGAACTTGGCACCCTGAAGCAGGTCAAATAAATCATCAATCCTGGCTAAAGGATACTTGTTCTTGACGGTGACTTTGTTCAATTGTCGATAATCAATGCACATACAAAGAGAGCCATGTTTCTTTCAGACAAAAGAACTGGTGCACCCCATGGGGACTTGCTTCGTCTAATGAAACCCTTATCTAACAGGTCCTTCAACTATTCTTTCAACTCCTTTAGCTTGACTAGAGCTATTCGGTAGGGAGGAATAGATATAGGTTGCGTGTCGGTATGAAGGTCAATACCAAAATCAATCTCCCGCTCGGGAGGGATTCCCAATAAATCATTTGGGAAGACTTCCAAATACTCACATACTACTGGAACTGACTAGATAGTCGGGGTTTCAGACTCAACATACTTAAACCTAACTAGATGGTACACACAACCTTTGGAAATCATCTTTCTGGCCTTAAGGTAGGAAAGGAAACGACCTACAAGCGCAACTGATCTACCCTTCCACTCTATGACTGGCTCACCCATAAATCTAAACTCCACTGCCAAGGTCCTACAATAAACTAAGGCATAACATGCAAATAGCCAATCCTTGCCGAGGATAATATCAAAATCAATAATGGCTAACTCCATCAAATCTGTTGAGGTGACTTTCTAAAGGACTTAGACCGGGCAACCTCTATACACCCGTCTAGCTACAACTAAACACCTACTAGAGTAGAGACTAAAATGGGTTCTGAAAAGACTTCAGGACTGACTCCGAAGCTACTGGACACATAAGGCGCCACAAAATACAAGGTAGCCCCCAGATCTAATAAAGCGTAAACATCAAGATGGAAAACTCGTAACATACCAGTGACCACCTCTAGGGAGACGTCAAGAACCTGGATGGCTTCTAAGGCATAGAATCTCTTATGGAGATACACTCCACCTGTGCTAGTAGATGCACCTGTTATGCTGAGCGTGCGAGAGGGATGCTGAACTAGAAATTGGGCCTCTGCCTCTATCATGATGTTGTCTCGCTGTCGGGCAATCTCTAAGCATGTGTCCGAGCTTCCCAAACCTTAAGCAAGCACCTGAACCTTCTAAGCACTGGCCGATGTGCCCCCGACCACATCTGTGGCAAGTTGGAATGCTAGAATCTACGGGTCTTCTACTCTGACCCCTAAAGAATGATGCCCGCCCCATCTGATCATGCCTAGGCCTGGATGGCTCACTAAACACTGAAGATGCTGGGGTTGAAGATCTCTGGTGGGTCTGCTATCGGTGCCCACCTCCTAACCTCAGTTGTGAGAATCTATGACTATCAGTCTTAGCCCTCTTGGCCTCCCTCTCTCACATATGCATCGCCTCCATCTATTGGGCATCCAAAACTATTTGAGGGAAATCCATATCCTGGTGAAGCATAGTGGTCCTGCAATCCATTTCCAAATAGCCCGCCACACCATGAACAAATCTGCCCACCCGCACCTTCTGATCAACCAATAAATCTGGAGCGTACTTTGATAGGTGAGTGAACTCAAGGGCAAACTCCTGCACCATCATTCTCCCTTGATTAAGGTTCATGAACTCGGCTACCTTCAACTCCCTCATATCACGAGGATGAACCGATCTAAGAACACAACATGGAACTCCTCCCAATGACGGGCCTGCTCCAGCGACCCTACTATCCTTCCATTGACGAAACCAGATGTGTGCAACCCCCTTTAGATAATATGAGGCCAACTCTGCACACTCAACTACATTCACCCCTATGACATGGGTGATCTTCACAATCTCATCTATGAACTCATACGGGTCCTCATCTACTTTTTACCCAAGGAACTCTCACGGGTTCATTCTCAAAAATCCCTAACTCGAGTCGCCACCGCATTGCCATTTTGTGGGACATTAGCAACCGCATTTTTATTGACCTGAGCGGTCAAGGCCTAAGCGAGCATCTGAATAGTTGCCCAAAACTCAACATGGGGAACCGGCTCCAATGCATGGTGCTCCTGAACTGGTGGGTCTTGTTGGTGCTCGTTTCCATTGTCATCCTCTTGGCTTTCTCCATTTCTATTCCTCCTACCATTTACTCTTGGGGGACCCATGATTGTGTAATCGCGAATAGCACGAGTTAGAAGGATAGGGAGACTTTTCGTTACACAACATAGGTCACGAAAGATGGGAACATTTCCTAAACGTCTCGTAACCTCTTCATCATAAGTGTGGCGTGCTTCACACCCATGAAAAGGATTCTATTCAATGTGGCTTTCAGACACCGTAAGACACTTCAAACCTATTGCTCTGATACCATATTTTTCACGAGCCGAACGGAGGCCCGGATCGCAACACAGGACAAGGAGCCCCGAGAGACTCCACATCGACCCATGGCATGAACATACATCTAACTCAACCAATAAGACTGAAGAATCAACATGATAATCATAGAGAAAGTCTAAAATAAACATAACATCAGAATACACAATCTGAAGATGAATACATCCTTTGTTTGAAAAGCCTCTAAACGTGAAGAGATTATGGCATAAGACCACAACTAACTCAATAAAGATGAAACTGAAAACACATAGAGGAAATCATAATAAGTCTAGTCCTCGGGAGATGAGGACTCACCAACAAGAGTAAGATACGAACTCTAAAGACTAGCTATGGATGGGGCTGAGTCTGAGTGCCGGTCCTGTATCATGAAACAATACAGCATAGAATATGCGGTCAGTACGTAGAATGTACCAAGTACACAAGGTAATTAAAACCGCTCAAATAAGTAAAATCATTTAAGAACATGCATAATGTAAAACATAGACAATAAAAATATAAGAGTAGGGCTTGCATGCATCCTTTATGAAAAAATGATCTCAACATTACATAATATAATATCATAACTGAATTGATTGACTCAAAGCTGAAATCTAATAGTCATGAGTAAATCTGAACATTGAGTCAAACTTGCTATAGAACATATAAAGATGTATAAATCTCATGAATCATGAACATGCATAATTGAAATCATGATGAACAATGAGAGACTCATCTTTTAACCGACATACCATGATAGAGTTTATGTGGTCCCAACTAACACACTAAAGTGGATAGAGTCGTCCAAAACCATGCTAGGCCTAGGGACAATACCATGACATCGATATCAAGCTCGTGGCCCAAATAGGGCGAGGGATATCTCACAAGGGAGTTCCCAAAGTAAAATATATATAATTATAAAGCTATGTTGGCACATTGTTCTGAGGCATATGGTGATCGACCCTTAGCCTACTCAGTGCTAGACATTACTCTCAAAACTATCCATATTCTCTCCATCATTTTTTAACGAAGCTCAATAATAAAATACATCTCAAATTTGAAATTATGCATATGAGAAGCTTTAACTCAAATAATTCCCCAAGCTAAAAAATAATTGGGAGTCTTCGCTCCAAAACCATGTGGTAAGCTTAATTTGGAAAATCATAAATCATACTTGAACAAGTGGGCATTGCCCAATACTTTAGCATGCTTAAAAATACTCAATTCATATTGAAAACATTACTATAAACATGGGTAGCTTGAAAACGTTCTTTTCATCATAATATCTCATCATAATCATACATTCATCACAAATCTCATCTTTCATGAACTTCTTATCAATGGGCTTTTTAATTCATAAAACTTGAAACATGATTTTAATTAAAAATAATACAAAACTTGCCCATGAATCATAATTCAATAGTTGAACATACTTAAATCATACCCATGTAAAAAATTAGGAATTTCATGCATTGGGTTAAAACTGCAAAGATTTGACATAGGAAATTCATGATTTAGAGAGGGATTAGGCATGGGTGTGGAAGGATTTACCCATTCATAACCCAACCTACCTGATTGTAGCTGATTCTTACACTTCTTTGATTTCCCAAGAGAAATTGAAGAGAATTTGAAGATGAACAAGCTTGATCACCCTTTCTAATCTTTTATCTTTGCATGCATGAATGAAAATGGCCTAAAATGAACTTAACCCTTGTAAAATTAATCATTCATAACTTAAAATGACATAGTTTAGACTTTAGGATATTAGAAATTATGAAAACGCCCTTATTAAATTCACAGAAATTAACTGCCAATCAGTCCCTAGGAGGGACATGATGATTCACCACTTCTGGCCATGACTCATGGCGTCATCCATCAAATACACTGTTTATCAAGTCATCTAGGCTCATCACGAGTGACTTCACAATTTGTTAACGGTGACCACGACTCGTGGTCACCACTCGTCACGTACACTGCCTATGATTTCAAATAACTCCCATCGGCTCACCATGACCCATCCCACGAATCATGGTGACTGGCCATGACTCATGGGGTCCTTCTGTTAGGTACACTGCCTTCTTCTTTTCCTTTCTCAACCACCACTTCCCCCAATTGACCTAACGAGTTGTGGGGCCTGACCACAACTCGGGGTCATGTCCTTGGGGAGTCAAATTCCCAAATTTCAAAATCACCTCCTGAGCCTCACCATGATTCACATCGCGAATCGTGGGCAGCTCCCACAGGTCACCTCACAACGCGTTCTGTGACCTGATGCTACTTTTATGTTTTTCTCTGTTTCAACTACTAGTTCTGACGTTTGGGCTTCCGGGGTATAAAAATGACTAAGTTGCTTATTGTTGCTTAGCTATTGGAAGTTGAACTAATAATTTTTTATTAGTATCCTTTGCTAAAATTTTTCATGTCTAGTTATTTTCCTTTTGATTAGAAGCGACATAAGAGTCGTTTATATGAATTATTGTTGCTTAGATTAGCCATTGATGTCTTGTTGACTTACTAATTCCATAAGGTCTTGTGGTTATCTTTTTAACACTCCTTGTTCATGATTAGTATCATAATGAGTAGTTTTGGGATAAGATTACATGTTTATGATGCCTATATACGAAAAAGCTCAACTTTGGCATATCTTGACACCTATCGAGCAAGAATTTTAGTTTTGTAGTTTGACCTTTGGGTAGTGGCACCATGACTACCTATTGAACTTTGGTTGTAAGTATCGAGGTGTTGTACATATTGTTAGCGATCTTATAGATGCATACGACGTACAAGACACATAAAAGGCCACCTTACTTGTTGATAGCTTAATATATTATATGATGCCTTAATTGTCTATCTTGTCAGTTATTAAGTATTTAGGCCAGCACCCTTAGGTTGTTCATTCAGATGCCCATGTACAGATTGCTTAGAAGGGCTACAATCTAGCGTACCCCACCTACGCGGCTATAATTTACATATAAGACCTATAAAATGTCTGGAAAGACTATATTGAGGCCTACATAGTCATATTGATGTCTATTCTCTTATTGACTTCCTTTATGCCTAAGTTGGTTTTACTGATTCTCAGTAGAGCCCTGTACGAAGTTACAGGAGCCCAAAAGGCTCAAATACAGCTACAAGAGCCTAGAAGGCTCAAGATACATATAGAGATACCGGAGCCAAGTGTGCTCAGATAATTTACAACTTGCCTATGGGGCTACAGTGTTACGAGTAGGGATATGTACATTGAGGTATACCTTCCAGGGCTTATAGGGACTCAGTTGGTTATTTTTTATTGTTTGTACCTGTCGAGCTTATTAGGGCTAGGTTAGGTTCTTGTTTCACTATTGCTTGTTTAGTTTTCGATATAATTTAATAAGATCTTTCAAGTTATTCTCTTAGTCTTATAGTTGTTTGAATTCCATTCTTACTATCAGTTTCGTTCTAGCTTATTATTATTACCTAATGTAGTTGGTGCATTATTATAGTGACTCTCGAGCCTGGGGGTGCTACACTCTTGTCTTCAGGTTCTGATAGACAGGTTCAGGGATCTCCTCAGTAACGGTTCAGACTCAGCACATTGGTCAGCTCCTCTCTTCTAGTGTTGCCATACTTTAGAGGTTTGCATCTCTTTTGCTGAATAATTCTTTTGGGGTAGGTTGAGGCCCTGTCCCGACCAAGTATTTAATCCTTAGAGGCTTCCAGAAAATGAGATTGTATAGAAATACGTTGTTGTCCATGTTAGCTAAGTTTTTTTTTCTGAGTAGTTTGGCAGCCTTAATGGCCCTTATATATATGTATACCTTCCGCCTTATTTTAGTTAGACAATATGGTGGTCTTGTCGACCTGCATAGAATGTTATTATTATTGTGAATTGTTGGGCCAGCTATATATTTGTGCAAGTGCTAGTATTACGACCTTGTCTGTCAAGGACTTCTTTAAGAAGGGATATACTTGATTGTTTTATTGATTATGTGTTGCTGGTGTGTACTAGAGGTGTATATGTTCAGCTAAGTCTGCTAAGGGTACTGTATGTCATCCGATGCAAGTTACTCCTTTTAGGGGGGGATGACAGAGACGCTTGATAATGTCCAAAATACACTCTTCTTTTATAAAAGAGTGTAAACGGTCGTTGCTTAAAACAAATATTCCCGACGGATATCGGGGTCGAATCCCACCAAGAATTAAATCGATAATTCAAAATTTTTAAACTAATTCAAACTAGAATGCATAATTGTTCAACATTTGAAAAGTAAAATTGAGGGAAAATTAAGGGAAAATAATTATCTAAATCTAAACTAAGACTAATTGGGGGGAATTCCAATTGAAGTAATCACAAAAGAGAGGCTAGAGGCATTCTATAGATGAGATCACAATTAACATAGATAGTAGTGGCTAATTCACATTCTCTTGTTTTCCAATCGAGAGAATGTTTATGCCTTGAATTCTTTCGAACTCCAAAGCCAAATCAAGCAATCAACCACAAAAGCTTGAGGAAGGACTAGCTATTCCTAGACTTGCCCTTTAATGGAGTGAAAATGTGGGCATTAATTATCCCTAGATTGATCCCACATAATAAAACTCCAAATCCGCACTATTACCTTCTTACCCAATTTTCACCTCTCTCTTTCAAGCAAAAGCAAGAAAAGTAAAGCACAATTAACGTTTGGAAACATCAATGTTAGCAATTATAACATGGGAGAAGATAATAGATCTACAATTTCAATAAGAATCCAAGGGCAATTTATGAAAACCCAATCAAATTAACAAACTCACCATGAATATACCTCTAGCTAGAAAATTAGTCAAGCATATTTAAAGATAGAGAGAAGATACCAAGAGAATTCCCCTCACATTCATCGCATTAACTTCACAAATTTGCTTCACAAGCTCTTACAACAATGGTGGAATTCCCCCAAAATGGGTTAAAGAAAAATAAGAAGAAAAGTACTATCTAACTCTACAAATCTATGGAGAAAAGATTCTACTAAAAATTCTATGAAGAAGATGAAATCTACATGATAAAATTGATGAATGAATCAATTCCACCCCCCCCTTTTATTGGTGTACAATGGAGGTTATATATATAT
>JACEIK010018254.1:0-10945 GCA_018107945.1 Datura stramonium | reverse complement strand
TCATAGTTATACATTGACTGTCATTTTTTATATTTTGGAATGTGCTACTAGGAAGTGTTCCCTTCTACCTTTGATTTAGGGATGCAGACATTTGACCAAGCTGCTGCTCAATCTGCCCAATTGTTGTAGCATGGGATTCGACCTTTTGGCCCATGCTAAGTATATCAGCCCTAATGTCCTTCAGCTGATCATCAATTGATTTAGCCCTTTTTAGCAGCTCAGCCATCATGTTATCCAATTTTGAGGGTTTAGCATCACCATCACGAGAATTTTGAGGAATATAGAAACCTGCACGGTCAATGCGCTAGCCTTCTTTCCTTCTCCACTCTCCTTCTCATTCATGACCTCTACTCCTATCCCTCTACCCATTCCTATTGTAGGTTCTCTATACTAGTTCTGACCTTTGTTTCTATAACCTTGGTGCCAAGTGTCCTATTCAGACCCTTAGGCGTTGGCCCGAAAACCTAGCACCTGATTGTCCTAAAAGTTTGCCTCCTCCGCCGAATGTGGCTGCTTAAACCCCTATTCCAAATCCTGAGCTCTCACTACATTCAACTTTTGAGCTATAGAGCCCATAATATTCTTTATGAGCAGGTCTAGAGATGTCCTCATGTGAGCCGAATCCTGATTACGTTCCTCCTTTTTTCTGTGTTGGTCTTGATGAGTTGGTAATTTACCAACTCATTAGGCTCTTAAACTTGATTTTTTACTTTGTTCTTGAGTTTATTATATGGATTTTATGACCTTTTTGCTTTTTTTTTTGTGTGCAGATGACTAAATGTGAATAAAAGAACAAAAATGGAGCAAAAAGAAGGAAGTGAGAGCAAATCGGCGGTCCATCGATGAAGATCGGTGAAACGACGGCCAAATGCCAATTATCATTGCCTTTGAGGAATAATGCCACCATTGAATGACGAGTTACAAGAGGCGACTCTACGATCTAGTCTCCAAAAGACACCCAAGTTTCTGGAAAATAGCATAAAGATCCAGCAGTTCACGGATTGGTATCGGCTAAACGCCGGGTGAACCGCTATGCTCACTGGAGTTGACTGAGGGCCCAGATAAGACAACCCGTGGTTCATGAATTGGGAATGGCGAACCGCTGGTGCCTCCGCCAATTCCATAATGGTGCTCAGGGATATAATTGTCCAACACAGGAAAAGAGATAAAATGTGCCCTACTTTTCAGGATATAAATAGCAGATAAAGTACAGTGTGCGGAGATACAGTACTTTAGAACATTCTCTTAGCAAAGATAGGGAGATTTTGATTAGTTAACTTGGAAAAAGTACTCTTCTCTACTTCTTCTTTGTAATAGTAAGTTTCAACCATTGTTGGAGACTATTTTGTGAATTTGATTTTACTACTCTTGCTATTAAATTCAATGAAGTTATTGATGAATGTGCTTTTGAATTTCTTAATCATTAACTAGAGGTGTGTGATGATGAATACTTAATTAGAGTGGGTATTGTTAGAGTCATCTTCATATTCTTCAAATAAGTTTAAATCTGTTAGATTCTCTTAAATCTATAGAGGAAGATCCATTGATTGTGATATGGGTCTATTTATTCTTGCTTGATTATTGCTTGTAAAAGAATAATTAAGTATTGTAAGAGAATTTAATAGTGGGTAGGGATGAGTGATTGTGAAACTGGGCTAGAAATAGCTGAAATTTCATTCTCATTCCTTATTAGTAGCTAATAGCTAGAAATTAGTGCTGCTTCTAATCCAAATTGAATCAGGTTGAGTTAAATCGTGGCTAGAGGTTTGACAAAACTCTAGTAAGAGGTAGTTAGAAAGCTGAAAAGTTGTAATTACCCACTTCTCGAGATTATTTACTCTTGTTGAACTCATAAGATGACCTAGTATGTCCCAATCTAGTAAGTATTTCATCTACACCATACCTCTAGTCTTTCACACTCTTGTTGACAAATTCACTGATCTTGCTGTTTCATTTCACTAAATCACCAAATACAATTCACTGCAAATTTTAATCTCCCCGGTTTTATTTGTTTTTATATTAACTCTACGTGGTGCAAGCTAAGTTTAATTTCTTAACTGACACTTGTAACTATCATTCCCTAGTTCTCGTGGGATTTGACCCCGACACTTGTCGAGTTACTTGTTTTGATACTTCGACCGTGCATATTCTTTACATGAAGGATATATTTTGGATGTTATAAAAAATGGCGCCATTGCCGGGGACTAACGCTTGATATTCTTGTGTTGATTGTTAAGGTAAAATAGTTTTGCATTGTAGCTACCTGACGTGTGTTTGCTATGTTGTTAGGATCTCACAACCACATGAGTCATCACTCCCAAGAAGGGGATAGCTCAGTGGAAGGTAAAATGGAACATGATGAGGATAATCCGATGATGCCAGAAATTGTGGAAGCCATTCGCCTACCACTGACGGTAGGGAATGCGACATTTCATGTCACAAGCACCATGCTGCATTTGTTGCAAAAGAAGGGACTCTTTGGCAAAAAACCAAGTGAGGATGCAAATCGCCATTTGAGAAACTTCTTGGAGATAGGCCATCCCTTCAATATTCCAAATATTTGTCAAGAGTCAATACGGTTGAGACTCTTTCCTTTCTCACTGATGGGGGAGGCAACAATGTGGCTGTAGGAACTCCCTCTGGGTTGTATTACTTCTTGGCAAGAGTTAACCGAGGCTTTCTTGCATTGTTTTTTCCTTTCATCAAAGATGTTGTAGCTGAGGGATGATATCACAAATTTTAGGAAAGAAGGTTGCTCTTTTCCCGAATCTTGGACTGCCATATGGAGTGCTTCTCCAAAGCTTCTATAGGGCCCTTGATTCCATCAACAAGTCCATGGCCAACAACCTAGCTGGTGGTTCTATTATGGATCAAACATATGGGTTGGCCAAAGCCCTTCTAAATAGAATGACAAAGACCAATAGGGCTTGGCACACGAGAGAAACAAATGTATCCACCCATGAGATCAGCTCAATTGCATTGGCGACTGAGTTGCGAAAAAGGGATGAAGAGCGAGATGAGAATCTTTCCAAGATGATGACACAACTGGAATTGATGACAAAACAAGTAATGGGAGTAGGGACAAAGGTGGTAAATGCTGTGGGAATGCAAGGTCCCTTACAATATGATGGAGAATCGTCACCACCTTGAAATGAAGAAGAATTCCAATACATGGGAAACCAAATTGGAGGTCCTCGACCTGGATTCCAAGGAGAAAACCAAGGCTCATAGCGCCCAAGGGATGAAAATCAAGTTTGGAGAAATCGTGAGCTGCAGGGATTGCCTGAAAGAAATTAATGCTAGGGTAATAGGGAGCCAAACCAAGAGGGTGATCGATATCATTGGATTTTGAACCGATATGTCCCCCCTCCAAATGTTGGGAACTCCCACAGTCATCCGGGCATGAGTGAAGCGGGTAGCTCGAAAATTGAAGAAATTCTCTCAAGAGTTCTAAAGAAAGTGGAGTCAATCGAGAGCGGGGTGAAAGAATTAAGAGGATAGGTGTCTAACCTTGCCCAAACAATGTGTTCACATTCAACCTCCATCTAGAAATTGGAGGCTCAAATGGATCACCTGTCGGCTCAAATGAACCCCCGGATGAAAGGAACGCTCCCTAGTGACACAATGCCCATCTAAAGAAAGATAGTCAATGCATGGCTATTTTCACTAGGAGTGGAAAGGTGATTGAGGATGCACCGGTGAAGCCAAAAGATGTTAATAACCCAAAATTGGATGAAGAAAATGATGTTGACAAAATACCAATGACCCCAAGGAGTGAGGAATAGATTGAAGAGGAAGGAGAGGGAAAAGATGATGAAATCCTCTCACATGCTGATAATTATGAGGCGGGCATGAAGGCACCAATTGATGAGAAGGTTTAATCAAGGATCTCACCTCCTTATCCACAATGTATGGCCAATAAAAAGGATGACTGGTTCAGAAAGTTTGTTTACATGTTAGCAAGTAATCCATAAATATACCGCTAGTGGATGCTCTACTCCAAATGCCAGGTTATGCCTAGTTTATGAAAGAATTGCTGAAGAAGAAAAAGGTGATTGATGCAGGCAATGGGGAGAAAACACACCATTATAGTGCAGTGATGATGAGTAACCTCGCCCCAAAATGGGAAGACCCAGGAGCTTTCACAATCCCCTTTATAATTGGGATATGTGTGTTTAAAAAAGCTCTATGTGATCTTGGCGCCAGCATAAATTTAATGCCCCTGCTCATTTTGAAGAAATTGGGAGTCGAAAGCATAAAGCCGACGTCGATGAGTCTGCTCATGGCTGATAGGTCCATAAAAATACCATTGGGGGTGTTAGAAGTTGGGTTGCTAAGAGTGGACAAGTTTATTCTACCTGCTGATTTTGTTATCCTTGATTGCAAAATAGATGTGGAGGTTCCCATTATTTTCGGAAGACCGTTGCTAGCTATAGGGAGAGTCGTGCTGGACGTAGAGAGTGGGGAGCTAAAATTTTGTGTAGGAAGTGCGGAAGTCACCTTCAAGGTATGTCCATTAGCTAAAATGCCCTCCGAATGCAAGGTGATAGGAGTGTTGCATAATGAGGAGGAAAAGGGATTGGAGCTGAAGGAGATGGAGTCGTATGACGACCTGTTAGAAAATAGGTGTCGAGTGAGATCTATGTCGTGCCACGACGTTAACTAAGATGCTTATTTGGAGGCAACCAAAGTGTTTAGTGAATTATTTTATGTCTTTGTTGTTTTTGTTTTTGTAGGAGCTGTAAAATGAGGAAAAAAGGGAGAAACAAACCACGTAGAAAGGAATAGCGTTGAACAAGCGAGTTGCCGGTCCAGAAGCGCGAACTGCCATTTAAGACGAGGGAAAAACAGAAGGTTGGGGCTTTGATAAAAGGACCAGCGGACCCATCGGTGACCTGTCGAAGCAAAACTGTGGACCGCCGGTGGGTGGCTGATGTAACACGGAGAACCTGAAGCTCGGGCACCTAAGCGGTGGGTCATTGCGGATTACCGATTCAATCCGTGAATCGCCAGTGGATCGCCGGCCGAAAACAGAGAACTTGGCACAAATACACGGTAGAGGAAAATTAAAGTGGAAGAACGCCGGTGTGATTCAACGAACCACCGAAGTAGCGTGATCGAGGTATAAGTTTGTCTCAAAATGGAAATTAAAGAGCGGACCCACCAAATGCCAAATACCTGATAAGTCGCCTTATTCTGCAAATATTCCCTTAGTTCTCCTTTTTAACCATTTTTTCATTCCATTTTTGTCTCTCCATAACCCAAAATTCCCACTTCCCTATATTTTTCTCTTTTCAAACTTTCCATTTTCCCACCTTTACATCTTCCCACATCCCACCAACACACCAACATTAAATCTCCACCTCCCCCTCAACCTATCAATCTTCCACCTCTCACCTATAAAACCCTCTCCATCCTTTCACTAACACACTCACTTCACTCATATTCGCTTCCTCTATTACACATCCGTTATACCCTGGAAGCCCGAAAATTAGCCTCGGGAGTTTGAACGTAGAAAACTAAAATTTTGCATCAGGTGATAAGTTTATAATTTACCAACTCATTAGACTCTAAAACTTGAGTTTTTGTTCGTTACCGAGTTGATTATTTGTATTTTATGCCCTTTTTACTTTTGTTGTGTGCAGATGTCTACGTTTGAAGAAAAGAGCAAAAATGGATGAAAAAAGGAGGAAGTGAGAATGAGCGGTGAGTCACAGGTGTCTACCGACAAAACACTAGCTAAAAGCCTACTGTCATTTCCTCAGAGGTTGAATGCCACCGGCAGTTCATGACTCGCCAGCGGTGAGTTGCCAAATGACACCCAGGTGTACTGGAATTGGCATTGAAGATCTGGCGGTTCACGGATTGGCATCGGCGAAATGCCGGGTGAACCGCTGAAGTTCACTAGAAATGAGTGCAGCAGAAGAGTAGATATCCGGTGGTTCATAGATTTCTTCAGCGAACCGTCCGTACCTTCGCCTCCAGAATGGTGCTATTAAGGGTATAACCGTCCAGCACTGAAAAGGAGATGAAAAGTACCTTACTTTTCAGGGTATAAATAGAAAAAAAGTACTCTGATAAGGGGGAGAAAAAGGAGAGAAAAAGAAGATATAAAGATAGAGAGATTGAGAGAAAATCCAAGTACACATCACATCACTATTTCCTATTTTAGCTGAGAAGGGATTTTGATTCAAACTTGTAGAAAATACTCTGCTCTATTTTCTTCTTTCATATTATTAAGTTTCAGCTGTAGCTGGAGGAAAATTGTGAATTTGATTTATCTACTCTTATTATTGAATTCAATGATGCCAAATAGACCCTTCATGAGATCAGATTAAGTGCGAAAAAGGGATGATGAGAGGGATTAGACTCATGCCAAGATGATGACACAATTAGAACTGATTACCAAGCATGTGATGGAGTAGGTCCAAAGGTAGTAAATACTGTGGGAATGCAAGGTCCCCTGCAATATGAAAGGGAGCCTTCAGCACCAAGATATGACGAAGAATGCCAATATATGGGTATCCAAATGGGAGTCCCTCGACCTAGCTTCAATGGAGAAAACAAAGGCCCGTGACTCCCAACGGATGATAACCAAGGGTGGAGGAATCGTGAGCAGCAAAGTTGGCCTGAAAGAAATGAGAGGTGGGGGAAAAGAGAAACAAACTAAGAAGGTGACCGTTATCATTAAAGTCCAAATCCATACATTCCACCTCCTAAGGTCGGGAATCCTCAAAACCATCCATGGGTAAGTGATGCGGGTAGCTCAACAATCGAAGAAATGCTATCAAGAGTCTTGAAGAAAGTGGAGTCGACGGATAGTGGTGTGAAGGAATTAAGAGGGGAGGTGTCTAACCTCGTTCAAACTGTGAGTTCACACTAGGCATCCATCAAGCATTTAAAAGCCCAAATGAATCACCTATCAGCTTAAATGAACGCGAGGATGAAGGGAACACTACCTGGTGACACAATGCCTAACCCGAAGAATAATGGTCAATGTATGGCTATTTTCACGAGAAATGGCAAGATGACTGGAGATACACCGGGGAATTCTAGTGAGGTAGAGAACCTGAAAGTAGCTAATGAAGAAGAAGTTGATAAAAAGCTAATGACTCCGGAGAATGAAGAAAATATTGAGGATGAAACAAAGGATAAAGATGATGAGATCTGCATTCAAGTTGATGACGAAGAGGCGGGCATGAAGGCCACGAGTAATGATAGAGTTGAAGTAAGAATCCCACCACCGTATCCACAACGGCTTACGAAGAAAAAGAAGGAGGATCAATTTAACATGTTTGCTGACATGTTTAGCAAGCTGTCAATAAATACCGTTAGTGGACGCTTTGATCCAAATACCTAGTTATGCCAAGTTTATGAAATATTTGTTGAAAAAGAAGAAGTTGGTTGATGCTGGAAATGAAGATAAAACGCATCATTGTAGTGTGGTAATGATGAGCAACCTTACCCCAAAAGGGAAGATCCCGGAGCTTTTACAATTCCATGCATAATTGGAAATTGTGTGTTTAAGAAGGCGCTATGTGATCTCGGTGCAAGTATAAATCTGATGCCCCTGCTCAGTTTTAAGAAATTAGGCCTCGGAAGCACGAAACTGACATAGATGCGGCTGCTAATGGCAGACAGGTCCATCAAATGACCTGTTGGAGTGCTAGAAAATGTGCTGGTAAGAGTGGAAAAGTTTGTTCTACTAGCTGATTTTGTTATTTTGGATTGTGAAATTGATGTAGAAGTTCCCAATATTTTGGGAAGACCTTTGCTGGCTACTGGGAGAGCCTTGGTAGATGTGGATCTTGGAGAGTTAAAATTTCGGGTTAACTATGAAGAAGTCACCTTCAAATTGTGTTTGTTAGATGAAACTCCATCCGAATGCAAGTTGGTTGGAATATCAAAAAATGAAGATGATGATGATAAGGGATCGGAGCTGGGGGAGATAGAGTCGGATGATGACCCATCGAAAATGAACAATTGAAAAAGGACTACGCCATTCCACGACGATAACTAAGGCGCTTCTTGGGAGGCAACCCAAGTGTTTAGTGAATTATTTGATGTTTTTGTTGTTTTTGTTTGTGTAGAAACTGGGAAATGAGAAGAAAAGTGGGAAATAAAGCACGAAGGGAGAAACGGTGAGGGATCGGCGAGCCATCGGTACAAAAATATTGACCACCGAAGAAAAGGGGCTCAAGGCAGAAAGCTGAGGTTTGAACTGAAGAACCGGCGGGTCACCAGCTAACTGTTGAACTGAATTCAAGGGCCGTCGGTGTATCGCCGGGTTGAAGCAGAAAACTTGAAGCTAGGCCATTGATTCGACGGATGACCGACAGAACGCAAATGCAATACGCGAGCTGTCGGTGCGTCGCCGGCTGGAACCAAATAACTGGGAAAAATACAAGATGAAGTAACGCACAAAAGCGAACTGCCGAAGGGAATTGGCTAACCACCGATATAGCGCCAGTCGAGGCTTATATTGAGTTAAAAAAAAGAGGAATCTAAAAAATTGGCCCACAAAATCCCAAATATCTACCCAAACACCCCATTCTACAAATATTCCCATAGCTTCCCTTTTATTTCCAACATTTTTCTTTCCATGTTTGTCTCTCCACTACCCAACATTCCCAATTCCCAACATTCTTCCATTTTTTTCCCCACCTTTTCACCTTCCAACTTCCCACCAACACACCCACATTAAACTCCCCACCTTCCTCCTCAACCTATCACATTCCCACTCTCCACCTATAAATACCCATCCGGATTTCACTATCACAATCATTTCCCCCATACTAACTACTCTATATTAATCTGAAGGTTCCACTTAAATCTTGAAGCTTAAATCTTGAGCTATTTTCCCGAGTGTGCAAATATTCTTCTATTTTCCTATATTTACCTTTTTGAAGCTTAAATCTTGAGCTATTTTCCTAAATGTGCAAATATTCTTCAAATTCGGTAACTTTCTCTTTCCCCTGTTTTAATTTTAGTATTGGTACCTGATTCTGTAGGAGTAATATTTCATTTCCATTTCCTTGCTGAAAATCTTGAATGTGTCATGCTTGATAAATGGAGTGGATATGTGCTTCTGTGGTAAAATTATGAAAAAGGGTGAAGTTTGAGTAACCCATTTACATAAAGCACAATGTTTTGCCTGAGGATAGATCGGGTGACGCCAATCTTAAGGGCTAAATGTCACGAATTGAATGGAGTATAGTTGTTGGTATTATGTTTGTTGTGAATGTGTGTTAATGGGTGTTTGTGAGTAATGAGTTGAAAATTTGGGGATGACAGCGGTTGGCGATTCGCCAGTTAGATTTTTAAGCACATTCTTCAATTTCCCAATTTTCTCCTTATAACTCCTTTTATTTTTCAAATTCTCAGCTTAGGTGACTAGTGGGGATTTTTCAACCTTGAGCTTATTCAGATATATTTTCTTTTCAATTTTTCAAAGCTCCTTTGTTTTCTTCTTGTTTTCCCACTAACAATCACCCTCCTTGTTTAGAAAAATTTCACCTTTTTCTTTTCTTCCAATTCACCATACTTCCCTCTCCCACCATTTACGCACCCCTACTCTAGCCACCCTCAACTTAAGCATTTTTCTTATGTTGAGGTTCAAAATATCAAAGGAAGGACCAGGGCCAAAATAGGTTCATTACAAACAAATGGGTACGGTAAATTGGTAAATCAAAGAAACATGGTCTATTAAGGCTCAAACTTGGCTAGCTTGGATAATAACAATCAAGTTAGGTACAATAGGATAAAAATAAGGCTATCAAAGAAACGCCTATATCACTTCCTAAATCCATCATTATTATTTCATTTTGTATACACACCAGATAAGTTCTAGACATCAATTTACAAGCATGGAATATATTAAAAAGGAATTCCTCACACATTAGCACAAATGGTTTAACAGTGGAAATCAAGATCACAGAAACTCATATATCCATATTGTATGCATAACATAATTAAGCCCATTTTTTCAAGTACAAGAATCAAGTTCCAAAAGTACTAACTAGTTCTACCTTATTCATGCATTTTTGAGTGAATTTAATAAAGTCTCAATGATACCTAAAGTGAAGCACCTAGCATTCATAGGGTCCAAGTTTTTATTCTTCCTAATGACTAATTTACCCTTATGATGGTCGTCATCCATCCATCATCGGGAAAATTCATGACTCAATGAATAAAAAAAAAAAATCTAGACTGTCTAGTCAGTTCTAAGGGACTATCCATCGGAAAAGTACCGAAAACAAAAACGTAAGGAACCCAAAATAAAATAAAATAAAATAAAAACTGCAAACCAACAATCACGCATGATAAATCAAAAATCCCAAACAAAAAACTAGGCCTACCATGTGCAAGTTTAGAAATTTAAGGTATGCATCGTAATATGAAGTACACATCTCCCACCCACAACTCATTGGTTGCACTATCCCTAGTGCTAAAACAAATAAGCATAAAGTAATAGAGTGCAAGTAGAACTCCCTGGGCTTGTACTCCTTGTCTTCAATATTTAAGCTCAATCATTAAAAATTATGACCTATCAACTGCACACTTGAACAAACACGTAAAAACGAATAAATTTTTTATCTTGTGTTGCCTCCCAAGTAGCGCCTGATTTAACGTTGCGGCACGACACAGGTGTCTTGATTACACAGACTTCATCAAGACACCTGTTGAGACCGTCGACACATCTTGGCAGCATGTTTTACCACGCCTCCCTGTGACACGTCTGAAAATAAAAAGAAAAACAAAAAACAAAAAATAAAGAATAAAAGTTAAACACAAGCAATTAATCTAATCCTAAACCGTATTCCCTGGCAATGGTGCCACTTTTTGATAAAGTTCAAACAACACCTCTAACTGAAGTATGAAGCAGACGTTGTCAATAAAGAACCCAACTTAGAGGTTGGGGTCGATCCCACAGAGAATATAGAAG
>JACEIK010018252.1:0-10951 GCA_018107945.1 Datura stramonium | reverse complement strand
TTTCTCGGAAGTCCAGAAGGGAGAAATACTCACTTTAGGGCTAGGAGTATATTGACACTAATTTGGAGCAATTCCACTTACCTTAGCTTGGTAGCACGACAGTTCGCCGGCTGAATTTCACGAAACTAAACCCGCAGGAATGCTCCTTGCTACTTAATACCTCACTACCCAAGGTTATACCGAGTTTGGACCGCGTATAACGGCGTAATCGGAAGGAAATCTCACTACCCTCTTGTGCCCTCTGTTTCTGGTCTATTTTCTGGAAATTTTTAAGTTAAATGAAATAAAAACCGAAGTGAGGGGTTTATATACTTGGGCCTAGACAGGGCCTCCGTGGCACGGCACCATCGCGGAGGCCCTTCCTCCGTGACACGGCACCATCGCGGAGGGGTTCTGCCCCGACTCCTCCCGCGATGGTTCGACGTGTCGCTTATCCGGTCTTTCCTCGGGCCTTTTCCTAGCATGTATGGCATTCAAAAACTCTTAACCAACATGTGAATAGTCCATCTACATGTCGAGAATTTACGGGGTGTAACAGAATCCTTAACCCGAACTAGATGATAAATACATCCCTTGGAGATGAGTTTCTAGGCCTTAAGGTAGGAAATAAACCTATCCTTAGGCACTGAACTGCTGCCCGTCCATTCTACACTAGTTCATTTGGAAACTGAAACTTGACAACTCTAGTTCTGCAATCAACTGAGGCATAGCAGGAGTGTAACCAATCCATGCCGAGAATAAGGTCAAAATCGACCATCTCTAACTCTACGAGGTTAGCTGGGAGGACTTTATTCAGGACTGTGACTGGGCAGTTTCTATACACCTGGCTGGCTCTAACTGACTCACCAACTAGGGTGGAGACTGAGAAAGGTTTTAAGAGGACCTCTGGACTAATATTGAACTGGACTGCTATGTAGGGAGTCACGAACGAAAAAGTGGCTTCTAGATCTAGAAGGGCATACACATCTAGATGAAAGAGACGTAACATACCCGTGACTACATCAAGTGAGCTCTCCTGATCCTAACGGGAAGACAGAGCATAGAAGCGATTTTGGCGCTGACTGCCATTTGTACCTAATGTGTTGGCCTGTTGGGGATGATGATGTAGTAGACTGTGATCTCCCTCGCCCTGCTGACGGGCACTCCCTAAGACGATGTCCAAGTTGTCCATACACAAAACAACCCTCTCGTCCATGAAGGCACTCTCCTAGGTGGTTCCTACCACACTTGGGGCAAGCTGGATACTTGTTCCCGATACTGTGGGCCTGAGATTGAGTGCCAGATGACCTACCCCTCTGATCCTTGGAGCATTGGCTGAACTGTCTGTTGGGGCTCTTTGCTGCTACCGCTCCTGTGGGCGGCTACTTCCGCTAGAACTCTTATTTCAGACCTATTTATGGCTACCAGAACCATCTTCTGGTTCACCGGATTGGTGACTTTTTGGGACAGCAGTTGAATGGCCGCCCTGAATTCGGCTGTAAATACCGAATCATCTGGAGGAGTTGTCGGGGCTGGTGGGGGAGGTCTGTTGGTGTAACCAGCCCTTCTTCCATTACTGCGTCTAGGAGGCATGGTTCACTGAAATGAAACAGAGCACAAGTTAGAAGGACGTTTTTGGAATTGAACTTTAACGCATGATAAAGAGTATGAATAAAAGAGTTTTCCTAATAACATCTTGTAGCCTCCTCGTCATAAGTGTGGCGCGCTTCACACCCATTAAAAGGACTCTACTCGATGTGACTTTCAGACATTCTGAGGATACTCTAAACCTAGGGCTCTGATACCAAGTTTGTCACCCCCCGAGCCTAGACCCTGGACGTAACACGGTACTTGAAGTCACATGTGACCCCAAATTAACCCCTGTTCTATCACACACTGGTATTCTGAGTAAAACATGCACAACAAAAATTTCAAAGTAATAACATAAAAACATTTTGATGAAATTTAAGATAAAACTTAAAACATTAAATCTGGACATATTTAGTCTGAAAGCCCTCTAACTGATGAGTTATTGGAACAAGCCCCCAGCTAACTCTAAGTCTAAATAAAAACTGTAGTCTAACTGTAAGAAAATGAAATAAGGCCCTCGAATGATGAGGACTCACACTTCAACTGAGGCTGGGGAGGATCTGAATCGTGGAGACTAGCGCTGATGAGTCTGGGAACCTGTAGCTGTATCATGAAATGATACAGCATAAAAGTATGCGTCAGTACTTTGAATGTACTGAGTAAGTGGGAGATATCATAACTGAAATACAAAGTCTAAACTAAAATGGCATACAATGACCAACAAGTGAGCTGAACTAAACTACTGATGTAACTAAAATGGTCAAGATGACCCTGCCTGATGGTCAAAGACATGCCCTAAGTCTGATAGTTCTAAGTCTGAAATACTGTATTAAACTGAGCTACTTATTCTGGGACTGGACTAGACTAACTAGAGGGAGAGTCTATAACTGACATATAACCACTTGAGCTAGATGTGAATTCCGATGTATACACCCCACCGGTAGGACCCAATATACCTTTCTAGGGCATAAAGGCATGAACTGGGTGATCACAAATGTCTAGGGCCAATCAGGCCAAGTAATACTGTAACCTACGCTGGCAATGTAGTTGTAGGAACCTGGGTGCACTGGAACCCCGACCCGCTCGGTGCTAAGTCCTACTCCCACTAGAAAACCTAAACTGAACTACTAGGTTGATAGCTCAAAATTGGGTTCCAAGACTAGTCAGGGACATATAACTTAAAGTACCCTGAGAGTCTTGTCGGACCAGATTCTGAAACTGGGTTCTAGACTGGTCAGAGATGCTTATCTGGAAGCGTCGTAACCGTCTAAGAACAATTTGTAAACTGAACTGGGTCCTAGGGCTGGTCAAAGCTATATATCTAAAATGTCATGACCGCCTAATGGACCAATAAACTGGATTCTGAGTCTAATTCTGATAACTGGGAGGCACCACTGACACCTCAGGGAAAAGACTGAAATCAAACTGAATGGTTCTGAAAAGGTTGTACGTTCTAACTAAACTGAACTACTAAGCAGCAAATAGAGAATCCAACTCATTCCAACAACACTGGAATTCCATAATATGGCAAAATTTGAAGAATTAAAGGAATCTTATCCGAAAAGGATAAAATCATTCTCATCAATTGGGTATTTACTCAATATTTAGGCAATAAGAAATACTAGAAAATTCATCCCAAATCACACCTCACAACTACAAGGAATTTAGTACACAAATAGTCTTTACTCGAAAGGTTAGGAATTAAATTCACTTTGGAAAGAATATCAACAATGCAGGTAAAAATTGATGGAGATCGTATCAATAATAAGCAAGGATATCATTCTATGTTAAATTTACTAAAAATGACATGTAATCTCCTCGTATTCGAAAACTTAGGGCTAAAACTGATAGAGAAACAATGAGAGGGTTTGGGGGGACATAAGGGAAGGACAATTCTCTTGTTGAATTCTCACATACCTGCCTAAAAATCTCTCAGAGAAGAAGGCTTGAACTGCTACAATGGAGAATAACCCTAAGCTTGGTTGAGAGTTTTCTTGAGGGAATCTTCGATGAACTTTATGAGATTGAACGTGGGAATGAGGGGAGGAACCGTCCAAGCCCTCTAATAAGTCTAGAACTACGTCCAAAATGACATATTTTAAAGCTTAGGATAATAGGAAGTTACTAAATAGCCCTTAGAAAGTCGCAAGGAAAAACTATCAGGTGGCCCTAACGGGTCGTGGTCAGTGACCACGACTAGTGGTGACACTGATTAGGTGAACTGCCTAACAATTGAATAGGGATGGTAATGGGTAACTTAATGAGTCGTTACTAGTGACCATGACTTGTGGTCACCATCTGTCTAGTACACTGGCCAATAATTTAATTCCTGACCCGGCCTGCTCACGAATAACCTAACGGGTCGTGGTGACTGACCACGACTCGTGAGGTCTTCTGTTGGTTACACTGCCTCTCCCTTATCCTATCTCATTCCTCCTTCCAACGACTAACCTAACGAGTCGTTAGGTCTCTTAATGACCCGTTAGGTGAGTCATTCTGTGATAATTTCTGCAGATTTCCAGATTTTCTGATTTAAGTCCCGAATCTAATCCTTGGGTTTTCGGGGCATTACAACTCAGCCTCACCTGTAAGTTCATGCTTAGCAATCTCATCTTCATCACTAAGCTTAATCTCCTCGCGTCTTTCCATCTCAACTACAACTGGAAGAGGGGGATCAATTGTGGTCTTTTCACTCCTAGTCATCACAGCCATACAATGACTGACTATCATTCTTTAGATTCTGCACTGTGTTGATAGGAAGTGTTCCCTTCTGCCTTTGGTTTAGGGAAGCCGAAATTTGACCAAGCTGCAGCTTGATCTGTTTGAACATTGTGGCATGCAATTCAACTTTCTAGCTCATGCCAGATATATCTCTCTAAATGTCCCTAAGTTGATCATTGGTGGATTTTACTTTCTTGAGCATATCAGCCATCATGTTCTCTAATTTTGAGGGCCCAATCTCACCCTCACATGCATTAGGAGGAACATACAAACCTGTGCGGTCGTTGCGATATCCATCGTTCCTTCTCCATTTTCCCTCTTGCTCATGACCTCGGCTCCTATCCCTATACCCATTCCTGTTATAGTTGTCCTGATATTGGTTCTGACCCTAATTTTTGAAACCTTAGCACCAAGTTTCCTATCTAGACCCTTGGGCATTGGCCCGAAAACCAACCACCTGGTTGTCCAAGAATTTTGCCTCCTCCTCGGAATCTGAATGCACTTTCCCTGATTCCTGACCCTGAGCTCCCACTGTGTTTACCTTTCTTGCACCAGCACCCATGATTTGCTTTGTGAGTAGGTCTAATGATGTCGGCATATGATCCAACTCCTGATCACGCTCCTCCTCCTTTCTGCATTGATCCGCAGACATACCAACAGCATACGTACCTGCATCTACTTCCCCTTCCTTGGTGTCTTAGGCCCTATTCGTCTTACTCACTCTAACTATAATAATGGCAGCTTTCTCCCATGTGTGACTCATCAATGCTCCTCTCGCCATAGTATCTGCTACAGCTTTTGCGTTGTCTTTTAAGGACTTGTAAAAATTTCCAATAAATTGTCATCTGGAATTTTATGGTTTAGGCACTTGGTCAACTTCTTCTTAAATCTCAACCATGTCTCATACAATGCCTCGGTCTTCAACTATCAAAAGTTATAAATTTTGTCCTTTAACTGTAGCATCCTAGAGGGTGGGAAGAACCTTTCTTGGAAGGATTGTTTAAGCTCCCTCCAGTTGGTAATGGATTAGTTGGGCAACTCCGATAAACATAATAAGGCCTCTCTTGAGAGAGAGAATGGGAAGAGTCTCAATTGTATAGCATCTTGACTCACACCAAGTAAGTTGTACGCCTTGCATATCCTGACAAAAATCATTAAGTGTAGGTTAGCATCATCAGCCGCATGACCACTAAACACCCCTTTCATATTTAATAGATGTATCATGATGCTAGTGATATCAAGCTTTGCCCCAACAGGCAAAGATGGTGGTACGATGACTCTAGTTAATTCGGCTTCATCAACATCCAGATCATCATTATCATAGAACTGAGGAGCATATCTTTTGCCTCTATTGCCCTTTCCATGGTTGCCAACATTCATTACCTCATCCCAAGAATCCTCGGCTTTCTGAAGTGCAGCTTGCCGAGCTTCTTCATCCATACAGGCCTCTCTTTACTCAAGGTTTTCCATTCCCCACAAGGTTCGCCCTAATTCGAGATCAAGAGAAATTAAGGGGTTTCTGCTCTGTTGAATACTTGGTATTCACCAAGAGACAACATGTGGATGTCAACAACAAAAAAAAACGTAAATGAGAAAATAACAACTAAAAGTTAAACACAATAATTACTCTAATCCTAAGTCGTATTCCCCGACAACGACGACAATTTTGATAACTCTCATCTCACACTCCTGGGAAAGTATAACGTGAATGTTGTCAATATATAATACAAAAAAGTTGGGGTAGATCCCATAGTGAATAAGGTCAAGATATAAAATAACGCTCGTATTTAAGCTTTTAAGTTTGTTATCTCCTAAAGGGGGATTTTGTAAAGACAAATATGTAACAATGGTGAGAATTGATTGTTGTTTATCAAATTTATATGAATAACTAGGGCAAGTGTTCCCCATGGATTCATAACTACTTCGGGTTTTACACTTGTGATCTATCCCAATGCTTACTTGTAGAACTAATAACTAGGATTCATCGAAACAAGTAGTTCGTCAAATTGGATGACTATACTCAATCACCGGATTAGGTCTCATGAGCAATTCCAATTCAACCATTATCAATTTGTTCCCAATTAACTATCCTACGACTGCAACTCAAGTTATACAATGACCCATAAAGATCAAGGCTTTATTGTAATTCTCTTTTTTCAATCTCTACTTCTCTATATTCAAGCAAGTAAAGAATTCGGGCAAGTCCTAACATTGCGTTCTGTTAAGAAACATTAAAGATGAAGAGAATACAATACATCATTTAACATTAGCTTAGAATCACTTTGCGCAACCCTAGTTCATTAATTCACCATGGTTCTCACAACCCTAGTTATGGAGGTTTTAGTCTCTCATGGTTGTAAGAGAACTATAAGCATTCATTAACAAACACATAATTAGAACCTACATAGACGATTGGAAGAAAATCCACTTGATTATTGCAAGAATTAAGGAAGAAAAATTCAAGAACAACGAGAAAACCAATTCAAGAAAGTCTCCCCAAAACTTGAATAGAAAATCAACAACAAATCTTTTTCTCCAAATCTAACTCTCTCTAACTTCTATGACTGTGACTTGTTCCTCACATTTTTTTTACCGAGAAAAACCTAAAAAGTATTTATACAAATATTCAGAACCCTTTCCTAAGTAAACAGGCAAAACTGCTAAACCGTCGCTGACTTCACCTACGACCCGTAACAGGATTGTACAGGTCGTACCTTCACTCGCACAATGCTTGGCAACTTCTATTTTTGCTAAGTGTTGAAGCTGGTATGACTCGTACCATGAACCTACGATTCGTACTGTTTTGTTGTGGTTTGATCTTGAGAGTTCCAGCATCCTCTGAATATTTTCACGAGTGGCTTGGTACGACTCGTACCTGCGTCCTATGACTCGTGACTTCCAGTTGTACATTGAGATTTTCCATTCTTTAATTCTTTTGAACTTTACCACGGCTCCTTGGTACGGGTATTAGGTAGATATCATGATCCGTGGTTACTACCCATACTTGGAGACTTGTCCTGTGCAGCATCTTTTGCACTTTACTACGACTACTATGCTACGACTTGTACTAAGATGGTACAACTCTTACCATAAGTTGTACTTTGCTTCGCCTCAAAAAAATGTTTTGTACTTTTCCATGACTCTCAGTACGGCTCATACCAGGATGGTACAGCTCGTACTGAGGTACGTACTTAGCCTTTTTTTTGCATTTTTATCCCTCTTTTGCACATTTCAACTTCAACATCTATTTTCCTAAAAACAAAGAAAAAGGGAATCATATCCATATAAACACACCTAATTCCATTCTTATTTCCTCAATTTTAAGCGTCGAGAGTGTTGTAAAGCTATAGCTCATCATGCATTAATTTGACCGTCTTGAAGAAAGTTTCCAGGAACGAAGTCAAGTAATGTAATAGAATTTCGGATTCTCTGCGACAAAGAACAATGATCTTCTTTCTAGCACAAGATTTGACGCTTTTTGATGGTTGTATCTTATCCACGTCTCTCTTCATCAATCTTGGCTTAGGAAGTCGTATTCTTAGAACTGCTTGATGTCTTCATTTTCTATGAGTAACTAGAGTCCAACCGCCATCTTTATTTTTTTTGAGGTTGTTGTCAATCTTTAGTGAACCTTCAAGAATTTTTCTTGGAAAATTGACTTCAACTAGATTGAGATTCCCAAATTGCAAGAAGATAGTGCTTGGCATAGTCTACCACTCTGAGCACTTCTTTTGCTTGGGTACAACGCTAACATGATTTGCTTCCACTGTTCCATCAATGTTGATGATGATTTTCCTTTCACTTACTAACCTCATGATTTTTGCATTTAAGACGAAATACATTTTTGTCTGGTGTCCAATAGTACGATGAAACTTGCAGTATCTGAGATGACTAACTTTACTGATTTCCCTAGACCCCTTTGATTCTAGAAGATCAATGACTTTCTTAGCTAGCAATTCATCAAGGATCATGGTACATCAGAATCTGGAAATGGGTAAACTTTTGCCTCTAACCCCTTCATGGTTGGATGACGTTTCTCCCCTCTTGCATATTGACTTGGGGCTTCCTCTTTTTTTTGTTTTTGCTTGGTTGTCACTTTGAAGTCGCTTTCATCACCATAGATTCTTTAGCTTGGATACTTGAGGTAGCTTTCTTGAACTCCTTTTTTTGCCAGCTCAGCAAAAAGAGATAATTTCCCATGACTTGTGATGCTTAACTTCATGTCATATGCTCGTGTTGCAAGTTCTTCGAAAGTTCACGGTTTGATTCCTTGTAGGATATATAAAAGGCCCCAATATATTTATTGAATGCACATTCCACAACAGATATTTCAAAAAGGTGGTCCTTGTAGTCCAAACTCAATGCTCTCCAATAATTGATGTAATCCATCACAGGTTCATCCTTTCTTTGTCTAGTTCCAGTCAACTCTATCATGCTTACGATTCGACGAGTACTGTAAAAGCAATTTAGAAATTTCTTCTCGAGTTGATCCTAAATATCAATAGACTTGGGTTCCAAGTCAATATACCAGTCAAATGCATTCCCTCTTAGTGAAGTAATGAACTTTTTTACCAACAGATCACTTGTGTCGCAGCATTGCTATAAGTTTCAACAAAGTGGGCAATGTGTTGCCTCCAATTTCCTTTTCCATCAAATTATTACAGCTTTGGTGGTTGGTATCTCACTGACATGGGTAGACAATCAATCTATTTGGTATAAAGCTTAGAATAGTACAATAAACTTTGTCGTGCTCCACCATATTGAGCCCTGATAGTGTTTATTATCATGTCTTGCAATTGTTGGACAGATAAAGCTGCAACTGAAGCAGATTGTTTTTCCTTTTGGAATTTGGACTTAGCAGGTGGTTCGTCAATTTTCTTGTTTCGTGGCGTGAAATCAGTTGAACAGTTGGAGATGCGGCTCGACTCTCCAAGTGTAAAGGCCTCTAATTTGTTCATAAGTTGAGAAATTTGGAGATTTTTGTCATCCATAGGCTTCTTTAAGGATTCAATGGTTTATTCCATCATTGCAAACTTCTCATCCATGTCATTTGCATCAGCCATCAAAGTGTTGACCTATGTTGAAATCAAAGAGTCTGTTGAATCCTCAAATTCGCCAAGATTGAAGCCATTTTGAGAATGTTCATCCAACAATATAGATGCAAGGTTTCCCCCAGGGATTGCATTTATCGTCATCACATGAGATTTTCTCTTTTTTTCCATTTTCAAGGAGGTAAAGTATTCAAATCCATTAAAGGTGCTAGCTTGAACTTGTGTCGAGTGATTGGGCCAACATGACTAAGCTCAGCAGATGTGGCAACAGTGCGTCCTTACTTGGAACATTACTGGTCTTTTGGAAGGACATTATAGTAGTTGAACTTCAAAGTTTTTGATTTACAGGAGGAAGACATGAAGAGCAGAATTGGTCCCACTAGGCGTGCCAAATTTGTTTGCAACAAATTTTTGAAATATGCCAAAAAAATAACTGCAACCAAAAATAAATAAAAAGAAAACCATCTTATTAATGAATCTTGTGAGTACTATTCTGTTGTTCTCTTAATTCTTCTCTCCTAAGCTTTTCCATGATTCGAAGGCCTTCAGTAGCATATCTCTCGAATTGCGGGATGATTTACCTTTCTAGAAATGTGTGTGATCTCCGGGAATATCGGAAAATGCTTCATTATTTCGGGTTGATCTCCAAGTAGAACTCTGTTGACCACTCCTTAGAGGAACTGTGTAGTCAAAGCTGATGCTTGCAAAATGTCCTCAGAAAATTACGTAGCCCTCCTATTTATAGTTGTAGAGGGTACGCAGTCCGGGTGTAAATGAACTCTTTTGTCTGATTCTAATTGGTTCATGTAAGTCATCAAGCTTATCACAAATGCCATGTGATAAGCTTGCTTTTGATTGGTTCTTGAATTTGACTTAGATTGGGCACATCATTTGAACATGTGGCATCATCTTGTTGGTCTTGAATTTGTTGTGATGTCACGTCACTTGACACGTGGCATGATTTTGGGACTCGAGATAAAAAATAACCTATACTTGAATATAATAAGATGAACTTATTTAATTATGTAGTCCAAATAAATAATTCAAGCCAAATAAATATAAATATAAAATTCAAATTTGTTATGAATTTTGATTCAACAAAATTAATGTGTTTACAAATGGTAAAGTAATATTCTACCTATTGTAATATTAACAAATTACCTTGACAGGTAGATTTTGTCTTTGTAATGAGTAAAGTGACTTTCCTATTAAAGTTTGTAAAATTAAGTTATTTCAATGTTACAAAAAGAAGTTTTTGGACCAAATCGTGATAGTGAATAAAATTTAGGCGAAATAGTCTGAGAAATTCTTATATTTGTGTTGAATTGAAAACTAAATTCTTGTACTTTCATAAGGTTTCATTCAAACCGTTAAACATGTTCAAAATAAATATTTTAAGCCCTTGCGAATTTATGAGACGCTCATTCACTTGACGTGGATGACAAATCAGTATCCACATTAGATTCTATATCAAACTATTAATTAATTTTCACATTATTTAATAAAATTTTAATTTCATAAATAAAAAAAATAAAAGAAGAAAAATTAAAATTAAAGAAAACCTTTCTTCTTTTAACTCACCCACCATTCACCCTCTTTGAAAGAACCAT
>JACEIK010018249.1:0-10953 GCA_018107945.1 Datura stramonium | reverse complement strand
CATACTCAGTACCAGTGGTACTGACGCCCGTTTGGGGCGCTGCATTACTTGCCTGCAGGTACCTATAGATGAGGAGCCGATCCCTCGTGATCCTAGCCAGTGCAGAGTCATCTGCTCCTGTCATTCGGAGCTTGATATTTAGAGGTTTACATCATTTTCTTTTGTTATATAGTAGGGGTAGGTCGGGGCCCTATCCCGACCATCTTATCAGTATCCTTAGAGGCTTGTAGATTATGTATATATCACCCTGTGGTTAGTTGTGCCGATCGTGTGGGGCCGTGCGTATGTTTAGCTGT
Source organism: Datura stramonium (assembly GCA_018107945.1). Lineage (NCBI taxonomy): Eukaryota > Viridiplantae > Streptophyta > Magnoliopsida > Solanales > Solanaceae > Datura > Datura stramonium. The sequence goes on along the minus strand of JACEIK010018249.1, from coordinate 10,657 downwards.
TTAGTATTGTTGTTTATGCTGGCTGTGTGGGGTCGTATCCAGCTAGTACTGGTGACCTTACCAGTCATGTAGTTGTTCAACATTTGTTATACTGATTTAGAGACAACTAGATAGCATGGTGGCCTTGTCGGCCCGCATAGGATTCCCTATATGAGTGTGATTCTGGTTAGCTGATGTTACAGTACAGGTGGCTATAGGCCCAGTCAGCCGGAGGCTGTATTTACAGCCGTTATATAGCCCATTGATTCTGTGAATTTGAGTTAGAGCCAGCCAGGCACCGGATGTGCTTAGGCTCCGTAGTCTAGTAGTTCAGGTCCTAGTAGAGCACCAGGTGCCAGTCATACCCCCCAAGGCGGGGCGTGACAGTTTAGGGGAACTTAGCTATGAATTCGGCGATGTCTTTTTTCATGCCATTCCACCAATAGACTTCCTGTAAGTCATGATACATCTTCGTTTCACCTAGATGGATAGAACACCTGGATCCATGTGCCTCATGCAACATCCGGCTCCTCAAATCATCAACATCCGGAACACATAGGTGACCCTAGTACCGAAGCACACCATCTACCCCTTTTGAGAAGGCCTCCACCTTCCAATTATCAATGGCTTCCTTTTACTTTACCAAAATTGGTCCTCATCTTGTCTAGCTTTCACATCAGTCACCAATGACGGTTCTGATCCTTTTTGAACAATAACACCGCCATTGGTCGAGTCAACCAACCGAACTCCCAACCTAGCAAGTCGATGCATATCTTTCACCAGCTCCTTCTTCCCCTCATCCACATGAGACACACTCTCCATAGAGAGTCTACTAGGGCATCTACTAATACATTGGACATACCCCGATGGTAAAGCACACTAATATCGTAGTCCTTGAGTAGCTCTAACCACCTCCTTTGCCGAAGATTGAGATCCTTCTACGTGAACACATATTGTAAGATCTTATGGTCAGTAAATACATCCACGTGGACCCCGTACAAATAATGTTGACATATTTTCAAGGCGAATACCACCGCGTCTAATTCAAGATCATAGGTCAGGAAAATTTTATCATGAACCTTTAGCTTCATGGAGGCATATGCTATAACTTTCCCATGCTGCATCAACACACCCATATCCGATCCCTGAAGAATCACAATACACCATGAACCCATCGGTACCCTCTGGTAGAGTTAACACTGGTGCTAAAGTAAGTCGGGTCTTCAACTCTTGGAAGCTCTTCTCACAAGCCTCCAACCATTGGAACTTCACCTTCTTCTAGGTCAATTTGGCCAAGGGTGCTTCAATAGATGAGAAAACCTTCAACAAATATCTGATAGTAGCCAGCTAAACCCAAGAAACTCCGAATATCTAAAGGATTCACCGGCCTAGGCCAATTCTTCACCGCCTGGATTTTCTGAGAATCCACCTTTATGCCTTAACTTGATACCACATGGCCCAAAACGCCACGGAGTCCAACAAAAACTCGTACATGCTAAATTTCGCATATAATTGATGATCCTTGAGAGTATGAAGCACTATTCTCAAATGAGTGACATGTTCCTACTCGCTCTTAGAGTATATCAGGATGTCATCAATAAGCACAATCACGAACATATCCAAGTATGGCTTGAACACCCTGTTCATTAAGTCCATAAAAGCCGAAGGAGCATTCGTTAGTCCAAAAGATATAACTACAAACTCATAATGAACATACTGCGTCCTGAAGGCTGTCTTCAGGATGTCATTCTCCCGAACTCTGAGCCGATGATACCCGAATCTAAGATCTATCATTTAGAGACACTTGACACCCTGAAGTTGGTTGAATAAATAATCAATCCTGGGTATAGGATACCTATTCTTGGCAGTGACTTTGTTCAATTGTCGATAATCAATACATACGAAGAGAACCATCTTTCTTTCAGACAAAAAGAATTGGTGCACCCAATGAGGACTTGCTCGTTCTAATGAAACCCTTATCTAATAGGTCCTTCAACTGCTCTTTCAAATCCTTTATTTTAGCTGGAGCCATTCTATAGGGAGGAATAAATATAGGTTGCGTGTCAAGAAGAAGGTGAATACCAAAATCAATCTCCCGCTCTGGGGGGACTCCCGGTAAATCATCTGGGAAGACTTCCGGATACTCACATACTACTGGAACTGATTGGATAATCAAGTCTTTGAATTGAAATCCTTAACCCTAATTATATTGTACACAGAATCTTTAGAAATCATCTTTCTAGCCTTAACGTGGGAAATGAAATGACCTACAGGAATAGCTGAACTACCCTTCCATTCTAAGACTGGCTCACCTAGAAATCTAAACTCTATTGCCCGGGTCCTACAATTAATTGAAGCATAACATGAAAGTAGCCAATCCATGTCGAGGATAAGATCAAAATCGGTCATGGCTAACTCTATCAAATCTGCTGAGGTGACTTTCTAGAGGACTGAGACCCAACAACGTCTATACACCCGTCTAGCTACAACTGAGTCACCTACTGGAGTAGAAACTGAGTAGGGTTCTGACAAGACATCGGGACTGACTTCAAAGCTACTGGCCACATAAGGTGCCTCAAAAGACAAGGTATCCCCAGGATCTAACAAAGCATAAACATCAAGATGGAAAACTCGTAACATACCAGTGACCACATCCGAGGAGACCTCCTGCTCCTGGAAGGATGCTAAGGCATAGAATCTATTTTGGCCCTGACCGACACCTATACTGGTAGATGCCCCCTGATGTGCTGAGCGTGCAGGAGGGGCTTCTCAACAAGAATTTGGGCCTCGGTCCCCATCCTAATCATGTCTCACTGCAGGGCAATCTTTAAGCATGTTTCTGGGCTTCTGAAACCCAAAACAAGTACCTGAACCTGCCAAGCACTTGCCCTGTGTACGACAAGCTGGGATACTAGAATCTGCGGGTCTGCTTCTCTGATCCCTCAAGCCTGATGCTCACCCCCTATGATCGTGCATCGGTCTGGATGGCACACTCAATGCTGATGATGTTGGGGCTGATGACATCTGGTGGGTCTGCTATCGGTGCCTACCACCTGACCTCGATTGTGAGAATCTGTTGACTATTAGTCCTAGCTCTCTCGGCCTCCCCCTCTCTCATATGAACCGCCTCTATCTACTGGGCGTACAACACCATCCGAGGGAAATCCATGTCCTGATAGAGCACGGAGGTCCTACAATCCTTGTCCAAATAGCCTTCCACTCCATGAATGAACCTGCTCACCTGCGCCGTCTGATCAACCACTAACTCTGGGGCGTACTTTGATAGGCGAGTGAACTCAAGGGCATATCTTGCACCATCTTCCTCCCTTTCTTCAGATTTACGAACTCAGCTTCCTTCAGTTCCCTCATCTCACGAGGGAAGAACCGATCTAACAATGCAATATGGAACTCTTCCCAAGTGACAGGGCGTGCTCCAGCGACCCTACTATCTTTTCATTGGCGAAACCATATGTGCGCGACCTCTTTTTACTGGTACGAGGCCAACTCCGCGCACTCAACTCCGTTCACCCCCATGACTTTGATGATCTTCACGATCTCATCTATGAACTCATGCGGGATCATTCTCAAGAAATCCTTGACTCGAGCCACCGCTGCATTACCATTTTGTGGGAACATGTGCAACTGCCTTCTGATTGACCTGAGCGATCAAGGCTAGCGCGAGAATCTGAATAGCTTCCCGAAACATAGCATGGGCAACTGGCTCCGGTGCTTGGTGCTGCTGAACTGTTGGGGCCTGCTGGTGACCATTACCATTGCCATCCCCCTGGTATTCTCCATTCCTATTCCTTCTACCATTTACTCTTCGAGGAGCCATGATTCTGCAATCGCGAATAACACAAAATAGAAGGACAAGGAGACATTTCATCGCACGACATAAATCATGAATAAAGGGAACATTTTCCTAAACATCTTGAAGCCTCTTCGTCACAAGTGTAGTGTGCTTCACAACTATGAAAAAGGCTCTACTTAACGTGGATTTCAAACACCCTAGGACACTTCAAACCTATTGCTTTGATACCATGTTTGTCACGACCCGAACGGAGGCCTAGATTGCAGCACGGGACAAGGAATGAACCGATTTGGCCTAGAGAATGGGGTCAGTACGTGGAATGTACAGAGTATGTAAGGCAAGTAAAATCACTTAAGTAAGCAAAATCATTTAAAGACAATGCATAATGTAAAACATAAATATTAAGAATCTAATAGTAGGCTTGCATGCATTCTTTCTGAAATGAAGATCTCATCATAACATAACATAACATGACATCATAACTAAATTGATTGACTCAAAGTTGAAATCTGATATTTATAAGTAAAACTGAACATCGAGTCAAACCTGCTTTAGAACATGTATCAATGTATAAATCTCAAGAATGATGAACATGCATAACTGAAATTAGGAGGAACAATGGGAGACTCATATTTCAACCGACATACCATAATAGAGCTTATGTGGTCCCAACAATTACACTCAAGTGGGTAGATCCATCCAAAGCCTTGTCAGGGATAGGGACGATACCATGATATCAATATCAAGCTCGAGGCCCAATCGGGGCAGGGGATAGATCACAAGGGAGGTCCCAAAGTAATATATATAATAGTATAACCTTCGTTGGCGCGTAGTTCTAAGGCTCAGGGTGATCAACCCTTAGTCTCCTCGGTGGTAGGCAGTACTCCCTAGAAAACATGCATACGCTCTACATAGTTTTTAACGAAGCTCGACATCGTCTATTGATGAAGCTCAATAATCAAATACATCTCAATTATGAAATCATGCATATGAGAAGCTTTAGCTCAAAACATACCACAAGTTGAAAGATAATTGGGAGTCTTCGCTCCAAAACCATGTGGTAAGCTTAATTCCAGAAATCATAATCCATACTTGACATGAGGGATTTTCCCAATACTTTATCATGCTTGGAAATACTCAACTCACATCGAAAACATGATTATAAACATGGGTAGCTTTAAAACATATTTTTCATCATATATTCATCACAAATCTCATCTTTCATGAACTTCTCATCAATGGGCTTTTTAATTCATAAGACTAGAAATATGGTTTTTGATTGAAAATAATATAAAATTTGCGCATGCTTCATAATTTAGTTGTAGAAACATAATTAAATCATACCCATCTTGAGACTTAGGAATTTCATGCATTGGGTTAAAACCCCATAGATTTGACGTATAAAATTAATGATTTAGAGAGGGATTGGGCATGGGTGTTAAAAGAATCACCCATTCATAACCCTACATACCTGATGGTGGTTGATTCATACACTTCTTTAAATGCCCAATACACTTCTACCTTGTATGCATGAATATATATAGCCTAAAATGAACTTAACCTCTTTTAAAAGTCACTATTTATAACTAACACGAGTGTAGTTTATGCCTTAGGATCTTAGAAATTGTGAAAAAGCCCTTACTAAATTCACAGAAAATAATTGCCAAGTGGTCCCAACGAGGGACATAACGACTCTTCATCATGGGCCACGACTCGTGGAGTCTTCTGTCAAGTTCACTGCTTCTCCAGTCTTTTGGGCTCGTAACGGGAGGCTTAACGACTCGTTACCTGGTGACCATGACTCGTGGTCACCACTCGTCAGGCACACTGCCTATTATTTTCAAATAACCTCCATCAGCTAATCACGACTCATCCCACGACTCATGGTGACTGGCCACGACTTGTGGAGTCCTTTCTTTAGGTACACTACCTCTTTCTTTCATCCTTCACACCCAACACTGCCCACAACTGACCTAGCGAGTCGTGGGGCCTAACCACGACTCCTGGTCATGCCCGTGGGAAGTCAACTTCCAAAATTTCATATTCAACACCTGCGCCTCACAACGAGTCACATCACGACTAGTGGGCTGCACCAATGGGTCACCTCACGACCCGTTCTGTGACCTGATGCAAAATTTTAATTTATCTTTGTTTCAACTCCAGTGTGTTGGACTTCCAGCGTATAAAACTACTACAACAGCTCGCCTATCTCAGCGGGGCCCCTCTTCTAGTGCAGGTGGCGGTTAGCGCCAGAATAGGTTTTATGCACTATCTTCTTGTCAGGAGCGAGAAGTCTCTCTCGATGTGGTCACTGGTATGTTACTAGTATTCCATCATGATACATATGCATTGTTAGATCCAGGGACTACCTTATCTTTTATGACTCCATATGTTGCTATTATCTTTTAACCGGTAGAAAATGTGCAGCCTTAGTCAACTTGTCTACCACAACCCAAATAGAATCATAGTGTCGACGAATATGAGGCAGACCTGTTTTGAAATACACGTTAATCTCTTCCCACTTCTAAGTGGGAATGTTGTTATCTTGAAGTACACCTCCCGATCGCTGATGATCAACCTTTACTTGCTGATAGTTCGGACACTTGGCTACAAATTCTTCAAAATACTTTTTCATATTGTTCCACCAATAGATTTCCCGTAAGTCAAGATACATCTTGGTAGCACCCGGATGGATAGAATACCTTGATCCATGAGCCTTATTCAACATTCTACTCCTTAAATCATCGACGTACGGAACACATATGCGACCCTGGTACCGATGCATACCATCTCCCCCCTGTGAGAAGACCTCCACCTTCTGACTTTGAACAGCTTCCTTCAGCTTTACCAAAATCGGGTCCTCATCTTGTCTGGCTTTCATATCAGTCACCAAGGACGATTCTAATCCGCTCTGCACCACAACACCGCCATCTATTGACTCTACCAACCTAACTCCCAACCTTGCAAGTTGATGGACATCTTTCACTAGCTCCTTCTTCCCCTCATCCACATGGGACACACTCTCCATAGAGAGCCTACTAAGTGCGTCCGCTACCACATTAGCCTTACCCGAATGCTAAAGGACACTCATATCATAGTTCTTCAGCAGCTCCAACCACCTCATTTGCCGAAGATTGAGATTTTTTTGCATGAAGACATATTGTATGCTCTTGTGGTCCGTAAATACATCCATGTGGACCCCACAAAAATAATCTCTCCATATCTTCAAGGCGAATACCACCGAGGCCAATTCAAGATTAAGAGTCGGCTAATTCTTCTTGTGGATTTTCAACTGTCTAGAGGAATATGCTATCACTTTCCCATGCTACATCAACACACACCCAAGTATGGTCCTTGAAGCATCGCAAAACACCACGAATCCATCGGTACCCTCAGGTACGGACAACATTGGTGCTGAAGTGAGCCGATTCTTCAACTCTCAGAAGCTCTTCTCGCAAGCCTCAAACCATTGGAATTTCACCTTCTTCAGAGTGAACTTGGTCAAAGGTGCTGCAATAGATGAGAAACCCTCAACAAACCTCCGATAGTATCCAGCTAAACCCAAGAAACTATGAATATCCAAAGGATTCACCGGTCTAGGCCAATACTTCATCGCCTCGATTTTCTGATAGTCCACCTTTATACCCTCACTTGATACCACATGGCCCAAAAATGCATGAAGTTCAACCGAAACTCGCACTTGCTGAATTTGGCATATAACTGATGATCCTTGAGAGTCTGAAGCACTACTCTCAATTGAGTGACATGCTCCTCTTCGCTCCTAAAGTATATCAAGATGTCGTCAATAAACACCGTCATGAACATGTCTAGGTATGCTTTTAACGCCCTGTTCATCAGGTCCATAAAAGCTGCAGGAGCATTCTTTACTCTAAAAGACATAACTACGAACTTATAATGACAATACCGCGTCCTGACGGCTGTCTTTAGGATATAACATTCCTGAACTCTGGGCTGATGATACCCTGTCCTGAGATCTATCTTTGAGAAACACTTGGCACCCTGAAGCTTGTCAAACAAATCATCAATCCTGGGTAAAGGATACCTATTCTTGACGATGACTTTGTCCAATTGCCGATAATCAATACACATGCGAAGAGAACCATTCTTTTTTCGTACAAAGAGAACCGGTGCACCCCATGGAGACTTGCTAGGTCTAATGAAACCCTTATCTAACAAGTCCTTTAACTGATATTTCAACTCTTTTAGCTTGGATGGAGACATTATGTATGGAGGAATAGATATAGACTGTGTGTCGGGAAGAAGGTCAATACCAAAATCAATCTCCCGCTCGGGTGAAACACCTTGCAAATCATCAGTAAAGACCTTTGGATACTCACGTACTACTGGAACTGACTGGATAGTTGGGGCCCAGAATCAACATCCTTAAACCTAACTAGATGATACATGCAACCCTTAGAAATCATCTTCTTGGCCTTATGAACTCTACTGCGCAGGTTCTACAACAAACTGAAACATAGCATACAAATAGCCAATCCATGCCGAGAATAACATCAAAACCGGTCATGCATAACTCTATAAAATCTGATCAGGTTACCTTATGAAGGACAGAGACTGGGAAACCTCTATACACCCATCTATCTATAACTGAGTCACCTACTGAAGTAGAAACTAAGAAGGGTTCTTACAAGACTTCAGGACCAACTTTGAAGCTACTGGCCACATAAGGTGTCATAAAAGACAAGGTAGCCCCCGGATCTAGCAAAGCATAAAAATCAACATGGAAAACTCATAACATACCAGTGACCATATTCCCGTAGACCTCCTGCTCCTAACGGGATGCTAAAGCATAGAATCTATTCTGGTGCTGACCGCCAGCTGTGCTAGTATATGACCCCTGATGTACTGAGCGTGCAGGAGGGGCTGCTAAACTAGATGATGGGCCTCGGCCCCCAACCTGATCCTGTCTCACAGATGGAGGCATGTGTTCAGGCTTTCCAAACTCGAAACAAGCAGCTAAACCTGCCAAGCACTGGCCTGTGTGCCCCCGACCACATCTGCGACAAGTTGGGATGCTAGAATCTACGTGTTTGCTGATTTGACCCCTTAAACCTGATGCTCTCTTTATTTGATCATGTCTAGGCCTAGATGGAACACTCAATGATGAAGATGCTGAGGTTGATGATCTTTGGTGAGTCTCCTGTCAGTGCCCACCACCGGACCCCTGTTGAGAGAATTTATGGTCATCGGTCCTGGCCCTCACGGCCTTCCTCTCTCTCGATTGCGCCGCCTCCATCTGCTGGTCGTACAACACTATGCAAGGAAAGTCTATATCCTGATGAAGCATGGAAGTCCGGCAATCTTTGTCAAAATAGCCCGCCACGCCATGAACAAATCGGCTCACCTGCACCCTCTGATCAACCACTAACTCTAGGGTATATTTTGACAAGCAAGTGAACTCAAGAGCATACTTTTGTACGGTCATTCTCCCTTGCTTCAAATTCACGAACTCAGATGCCTTCATCTCCCTCATCTCATGAGGGAATAACCGATCTAGAAATGCAATATGGAACTCAACCTATGTGATAGGACCCGCTCCGGTGACCCTGTTATCCTTCCATTTGAAAAACCAGATATGTGTGGCACCTTTCAACTGGTAAGAGGAAAACTCTGTGCACTCAACCCCATTCACCCCCATAACTTAGGTGATCTTGACAATCATGTCTATGAATTCATGTAGGTCCTCATCTACCTTAGACCCAAGGAACTCCGATGGGTTCATCCTCAAGAAGTCTCTTACTCGAGTCGCCGCTACATTCCCATTTTGCGGAATATGCGCAATAGCCTGCTGATTGACCTAGGCGGTCAAGGCCTACGCGAGCATCTGAATCGCAGCCTAGAACTCAGCATGGGAAGCTGGCTCTGGTGCCTGGGGCTCCTGAATTAGTGGGGCTTGCTGGTGCCTAGTACCGTTACCATCCTCGTGCCCTTTCACGATCTCCATTCCTTCTTCCATTCATTTTTCGAGGGGCCATGATTCTACAATCACGAATAGCATGAATTAGAAGGATCGAAAGACTTCTTATCGCATGACATAGATAATGAAAGAAGGGAACATTTCCTAAACATCTCGTAGCCTCTTCTTCATAAGTGTGGTGCGCTTCACACACATTAAAAAGACTCTACTTAATCCAGATTTCAGACATCCTAGGAAACTTCATATCTATAGCTCTGACACCATGTTTGTCACTACCCAAACAGAGGTCCGGATCATAACAGGGTACAAGGAGCCCCGAGAGACCCCAAGTCGACCCATGGCATAAGCATACACCTAGCTCAATCAAGAAACTGAATAATCAATAATACTATCATAGTAGAAGTCTAACTTTGAATATAACATCAGAATATGAAATCCAAATATGAATACATACATTTATCTAAAAAGCCTCTAAACGTGATGAGTTGATGGGACAAGACCTAACTAACTCAACAAAACTTAAACTGAAATACATAAAGGAAAAAATTGATAATTATCACGCCCCAAAACTGGGGTAGGGCGCAACTGGCACTCGATTAATGATTGATCGAGAAGCTGGCTATATGACATCTATAACTGTAACACTTAGCCACCCAGGCCACTTGTCACAATCAACTAAAGAATAAACTGGACCTATAATGTCTCAATAATATGGGGTAAACAATTGAAATGCAACCAAGGCAATTAGTGTGCTAAACCAAACAAAAATAAGTCGACGAGGCCACAAACTGAATAACACTGTAAACACTATGTCCACAAAGCCTCTAAAGAGTAAACTGACTGATGGTCGGAATAGGGCTCCGACCTACCCATAACTGCACCTCAAAACTCAAGCATAAATAACTAAGCCC
>JACEIK010018242.1:0-10968 GCA_018107945.1 Datura stramonium | reverse complement strand
ATATTATTCTCTTAGGGTGGTATTTAATAGACTTCAAACGAGATTGGGGGGGTAAAAAGTTACATATAAAGTTAAAGTGTTAAAGTGAGTTGTGTAGAAAAGGTCAGGGGGGATTTGATGTCTTTTCTCTTTTTAAAATTAAAATGCCTATTAATGAAAAGTTCATGAAAGTCAAGGTTTATGATGAATGTTCATGTATGATGAATTATTGATGATAAAAAGCATGTTTTCAAGTTACTCATGTTTATAATCATGTTTTCAAATGAATGGAGTACTTTCAAACATGTTAAAGTATTGGGCAATGCCCACATGTTCAAGAATGATTTACGATTTATGATATGGATCTCATGATTTATCGATTTATGATGTTTGCGGACTAAAGGGCCTTTGATTCTTGGCTAATCATGTATTTTGATGGGGATCAGTGACAATAATGTTTATTTGTCCATGAATCTCAATGAATAATGTTATTGATTTACATACGAGCCTAATGTGCATGTTTTTGGGAATAGTGTCTAATACCGAGTAGCTCGGCGTTCAAAGGACTACGCCTCATAACTACGTGCCACTGTAGGTTTATATTAATACATTACAATGTTAATGATCCCCTCTTTCGTGATATCAGATAATGCACGTCCCTCTCCTGGCAAGCCAGGGGCGACTCTGCCCACTTGAGTGAGATAGTTGGGGCATCATGTAAGGCTCTACCATAATGGCGTTGGTTATAACGATTCCTCCCATTGTTCCGCATGTTTTATGCATTATTATGTTTATTTTATTTGGCTCAAGTGATGATTTAATAAAGTTTCTCTTATGACTATGATAATGAATGGATTACGAACGATTTGAAAACCATGAGCCTTATGTTATCTTATGATATTTATGTTACGAGCATGTTTTCCCACTCTTATGATCATTTATGAGCTTTTATGTATTTTTAAATGTCCGTTTTACTTACCTTGCATACTCAGTACATTTCACGTATTGACCGCATACTCTATGATGTATCATTTTATGATAGAGGCTCCGATCAGTAGATCCAGCACCGTCAGTAGTCCATCTCAGAGTTTAGCATCCAGTTTTTTGGTGAGTCCTCAATCTCCGACGACCATATGTTTCAGATATTGATGTTTCTTTTAATTTTTAGTTTTGTCGGGTTAGTTGGGGATGTTGTCCCATCAACCCATCAAATACGTTAGAGGCTTTTAGACTATATGTAGTACTCAGCGGTCATGTATGTAGTATGTTCTGTTCACCATGTTATGTTATGATTATGCTTCCTCCATGTCGTTATGTTAAGTTTTCCACTTTATTTATATTGAGCTAGATGAAGTCTTATGCCATGGGTCAACTTGGAGTCTCTAGGGGCTCCTTGTCCCGTATTATGATCTGAGTCTACTTCGAGTCGTGACAAACTTGGTATTAGAGTAATAGGTTTGAAGTATCTTGGGGTGTCTGAAAACCGCGTTAAGTAGAGTCTTTTTCATGGGTGTGAAGCGCGCCAAACTTATGACGAAGAGGCTACGAGATGTTTAGGAAATGTTCTCTTTTTTCATGATCTATGTCGTGTGATGAAATATCTACCTATCCTTCTAATTCGTGCTATTTGCGATTGCGGAATCATGGCTCTCTATAGAATGAATGGTAGGAGGAATGGAAATGGAGATGGCCATGAGGATGGCAACGGTAACGGGCATCAGCAGGCCCTACCAGTTTAGGAGCACCAGGCACCGGAGCCAGTTGCCCATGTTGAGTTTCTGGCAGCTACTCAGATGCTCGCGTAGGACTTTACCGATTAGGTCAATCAACAGACGGTTGCACATATTCCACAATATCGAAATATGGCAATACAGTGGCGGCTTGAGTCAGGGATTTGTTGAGAATGAACCCGCCAGAGTTCCTCAGGTCAAAAGTAGATGAGGACCCTCATGAGTTCATTGATGAGATTGTGAAGATCACCCAGGTCATGGGGGTGAATGGGGTTGAATGTGCAAAGTTGTCCTTGTATTAGTTGAAAGGGGTCGCACACATCTGGTTTCGTCAATGGAAAGATAGAAGAACCGCCAGAGCAGGCCCGTTCACTTGGGAGAAATTCCATGTTGCATTCTTAGATCGGTTCTTCTCTTGTGAGATGAGGGAACTAAAGACAGTTGAGTTCGTAAATCTGAAGCAAGGGAGGATGACGGTGCGGGAGTATACCCTGGAGTTCACTCGCTTGTCAAAGTATGCCCCAGAGTTAGTGGTTGATCAGAGGGCACAGGTGAGCTGATCTGTTCATGGCGTGGCGGGCTATTTGGACAAAGATTGCAAGACCGCTATGCTCCCAAGACATGGATTTCCTTCAAATAGTTTTGTACGACCAACATATAGAGGCGACTCATATGAGGGAGAGAGAGTCCAAGTGGGAACGAATAGATAGCCATGGGTTTACTCATCAGAGATCCGACGGTGGTCACCACCCTTAGTTTCAACAGAGGTCACTAGCTCCAGCACCATCATCAGCTAGTGTTCCATCCAGACCCAAGGGTGATAAGAGGAGTAGGGCTTCAGGATCGATGGACTATAGGATCACGCAGGTAGAGAGCACCTCTCTAGCCTGCGGAAAGTGCGGCAAGAGTCATACCCGGGAGTGCTTTCTCAGCTCAGATATTTATTATGGATGCGGCAGATCCAGCCACATATGCCAAGCGTGTCTATTTGCTAGACAGGATGATGATAGAGGTCGTGCACAAACTACCAGGTTAGCAGCAGCTCCAGCATGTTCAACTCTGCAGGGGGAATCTACTAGTGGGGGTGGCGGACAACGCCAAAATAGATTCTATGCCCTCGCCTCGCGTCAGGAATAGGAGACTTCACCGGATGTGGTTACTGGTATGTTACGAGTGCTTCACCTTGATGCTTATGCTTTATTAGATCTAGGGGCTACCTTGTCTTTTGTGACACCTTATATTGCTAGTAGCTTTGGAGTCAGTCCCGAAACTCTATTAGAACTATTTTCAATTTCTACTCCCGTTGGTGATTCAGTTGTAGCTGGGCTGGTGTATAGAAGGTGCCCGATCACGATATTGTATAAAGTCACCTCTGTAGACCTTGTAGAGTTAGCCATGACTGACTTTGACATTATTCTTGGCATGGATTGGTTGTATGCGTGTTATGCTTCTGTTAATTTTAGAACTCGTGCGATGGAGTTCTGCTTCTCGGGTGAGTCAATCTTGGAGTGGAAGAGTAGTTCGGTCGTGCCTGTAGGTCATTTTATTTCCTATCTTAAGGTTAGGAAGATGATTTCCAAGGGTTGTGCGTATCATCTAGTTAGGGTTAAGGATGTTGAGTTCGAGACCCCGACTATCCAGTCAGTTCCGATAGTGCCTGAGTACCAAAGAGTATTTTCTGATGATTTACCGGGTGTTCCTCCCTAGAGGGAAATTAATTTTGGTATTGACCTCCTTCCCGACATGCAACCTCTATCTATCCCTGCTTAGAGAATGGCTCCAGCCGAGCTAAATGAGTTGAAAGAATAGTTGAAGGACCTGTTAGATAAGGGTTTCATTAGATCGAGCAAGTTTCCATGGGGTGCACCAGTCTTATTTGTCCAAAAGAAGGATGGTTTCCTTCGGATGTGCATTGATTATCGATAATTGAAGAAAGTCACCGTCAAGAATAGGTATCCTCTGCCTAGGATTGATGATTTATTTGACCAGCTTCAGGGTGCCAAGTGCTTTTCAAAGATATATCTCAGATCCAGGTATCATCAGCTCAGAGTTCAAGAGAGTGACATCCCGAAGATAGCCTTTAGGACGCGGTATGGTCATTATGAGTTTGTAGTTATGTATTTTGGACTAACGAATGCTCCGAAAACTTTTATGGACTTTATGAATAGGGTGTTCAAGCTTTACCTGGACATGTTTGTGATTGTGTTTATTGATGTCATCTTGATATACTCTCGAAGCGAGGAGGAGCATGTTGCTCATCTGAGGGTGGTGCTACAAACTCTCAAGGATCGCTAATTATATGCTAAATTCAGCAAGTGCGAGTTTTGGTTGAACTCAGTGGCGTTTTTGGGCCATGTGGTATCAAGTAAGGGCATATAGGTGGACTCTCATAAAATAAAAGCGGTGAAGAATTGACCTAGACTGGTGAATCCTTCCGATATCTGGAGCTTTTTGGGTTTAGCTGGCTATTATTGGAGGTTTGTTGAAGGTTTCTCATTGATTGCAGCACCTTTGGCAAAATTGACCTAGAAAGGTGAAATTCTAATGGTCGGAGGCTTGTGAGAAGAGCTTTGAAGAGTTGAAGACTCGACTTACCTCAGCACCAGTGTTGATCCTACCCGAGGGTACCAATGGGTTCGTAGTGTATTGTGATGCTTCAAGGATCGGACTTGGGTGTGTATTGATGCAGCATGGGAAATTATAGCATATGCCTCCAGACAGCTAAAGGTGCATGAGAAGAATTACCTGACCCATGATCTTGAATTGGCCGCGGTGGTATTCGCCTTGAAGATATGGTGACATTATTTGTACAGGGTCCATGTGGATGTGTTCACGAACCATAAGAGTTTGCAATATGTGTTTACCTAGAAGGACCTCAATCTTCGACAAAGGAGGTGGTTGGAGCCACTCAAGGATTACGATATGAGTGTGCTTTATCATTTGGGTAAGGCCAATATAGTAGCAGACGCACTTAGTAGACTCTCTATGGAGAGTGTGTCCCATGTGGATAAAGATAAGAAGGAGATGGTAAAGGATGTGCATCGACTCGCAAGGTTGGGAGTTAGGTTAGTTGACTGGACCGATGGCGGTATTGTTGTTCAGAACAGATCAGAATCATCCTTAGTGACTGATGTAAAATCTAGATAAGATGAGGACCCAATTTTGGTAAAGTTGAAGGAAGCCATTCAGAGTTAGAAGGTAGAGGTCTTCTCCAAAGGGGGAGATGGTGTGCTTCGGTACCAAGGTCACTTATGTGATCCGAATGTTGATGATTTGAGGAGCCGAATGTTGCACGAGGCTCATGGATCCAGGTATTCTATCCATCCAGGTGCCACCAAGATGTATCGTGACTTACGAGAAGTCTATTGGTGGAATAGAATGAAGGACATTGCAGAATTCGTAACTAAGTGCCCAAACTGTCAGCAAGTGAAGGTTGAGCACCAGAGACTGGGAGGTGTGCTTCAGGACATCAGTATTTCCACTTGGAAGTGGGAAGAAATTTATATGGATTTCATCACAGGTTTACCTCGTACTCGTCGACAATATGACTCCATTTGGGTTGTGGTAGATAGGTTGACCAAGGCCGCTCATTTTCTACTGGTCAAAACCACGAATTCGGCGGAGGATTATTTCAAACTATATATCCTGGAGCTAGTTTGATTGCATGGAGTTCCCTTATCCATTATTTCAGACAAGGGTACCCAATTTACCTCTTAGTTTTGGAGGTCATTTCAAAAAGGACTTGGTACTCAGGTTAAGCTCAGCACATCATTTCACCTGCAAACGAATGGCCAGGCGGAGCAGACAATTCAGACTCTCGAGGACATGTTGAAAGCATGCGTGATGGACTTCAAAGGTAGTTGGGATGATCATTTTCCTCTTATCGAGTTTGTATATAATAACATCTATCATTCCAGTATTCAGATGGAATCGTTCGAGGCTCTCTAGAGGCGGAGATGTAGGTCGCCCATTGGTTGGTACGAAGTTTGGGAAGCAGCAATGATAGGGCCAGAATCGGTTCATGAGGCCATGGGGAAGGTTCAGCTCATATGGGACAGGTTGAAAACAACTCAAAGTCGCCAAAAGTCTGCTGATATGAGGAGGAGAGAATTAGAACTTGAGGTGGATGATTGGGTGTTTTTGAAGGTTTCTCCCATGAAGGGAGTGATGCGGTTTGGAAAGAAAGGAAAACTCAGCCCTCATTATGTTGGCCCTTACCGAATTGTGAAACGGGTTGACAAGGTGGCGTATGAATTGGAGTTGCCCTCAGAATTAGCTTATGTGCATCCTGTTTTCCATGTGTCGCTCTTAAAGAAGTGTTTAGCTGATCAACTCTAGTTGTCCTGGTTGACAGTGTTGGTGTGAGAGAGAGCCTTAGTTATAAGGAGGTTTCGGTAGAAATACCAGATCGTCAGGTTTGAAGGCTAAGGAACAAGAAAGTAGCTTCAGTTAAAGTATTATGGAGGAATCAGCATGTTGAGGGAGCTACGTGAGAAGCCGAAGCGGATATGATGGCTAGATACCCACACTTATTCTCTATCAGCTCAGTTTCAGCTTGAGGTATTATTTTTTGCACAAAAACTCTATTTAGTTTTCATGTTCAGTTCATGTTTCCAAGTTTCTTTTATGTATGTGGATGTATATATGAATCATGAATTCAGTTCATCTATGTAGTTTGAATTGGAGATAGTCATTCCATCAGTTTTCGGTTTAAAGGATCAGTATTCGAGTGTAATGATTGCATTTCTCTATTTTCTGTATGTTTCCCACATTCAAGGATGAACGTTCCCATGGGGGATATATTGTAATACCCGGAAGTGCCTAAGATTGGACCCGGGATTTAAAAATGGAAGTTGGCAGAATCTGGGAAAAATCCCATAGAACAGGTAACCTAATGGATCGTTGGTCCAACCAACAACCCGTGGGAATTAGTCGTGGGAAGGTTTTGCCTGGTAACAGTTGGAAGTAACGAGTGAAGTAACGACCCATTGTTAGTTACATCGATTCGTTGTGTGGAGTCGTGGTGGGAACTGATCCTAAGCCTATGGGGGAGTAACGGGTCATGGGACGACCTGTTGTGAGGAGTATAAGGGTTAGTGGTCACCAGTCATGGGAAGGAATATTAATAAGCTCCATTGTATATAACAGAAATAAACCATGACTCGTTGGAGGAAAGAACGAGTTGTGGTGTGACTTGTGGGAAGACTTGATACAGAATTTGAAGGGGGAAACAACAAATGATACAGCAGATCGTTGCTTGAAGGAACGACTCATCCTATCGAGTCGTGGAAAGTGAATCTGAAAGTGTGAAATGGGGCAGTGGATCCAACGGCTCAATACCATGAGTCGTGGTATCATGTAACGACTCGTGGTACTGTCCGTGGGTTCACCTAGTGCAGAAATTTTAGTGATTTCATTAAGGGCATTTTCATCATTCCTAAGTCCTAGGGTCCTAAACTAAGTCATTTAAAGCTCAAAATTTAGTGTTTATTGAGGGTAAAACCTATCCTAGGATTATTCATATCCATGCATGCAAAGATAGGGTATTGAGGAGGTGATCAAGCTTGTTCTTCAAGGTTTTCTTCAATTTTCCATTAGGCTTTAAAGGAGTGGTGTGATTTGATTTTCCCCAGGTATGTAGGGTAATGAGTGGGTGGATCCTTTCACACCCATGCCCAATCTCTTTCAAATCATGAATTTTTCTATCTAAATTCTATGGGGTTTTTACTCAATGCATGAAATTTTGATTTCTTTACATGGGCTTGATCTAATTGAGTTACTATCATTGAATTACGAATTATGGACAAGTTTTATGTTGTTTTTCATTAAAAATCATGTTTCAAGTTTTTAAAATTAAAATGCCCATTAATGAAAAGTTCATGAAAGTCAAGGTTTATGATGAATGTTCATATATGATGAATTATTCATAATGAAAAGCATGTTGTCAAGTTACTCATGTTTATAATCATGTTTTCAAATGAATTGAGTACTTTCAAGCATGTTAAAGTATTGGGTAATGCCCACATGTTCAAGAATGATTTACAATTTATGATATGGATCTCATGATTTATCAATTTATGATGTTGGCCGACTAAAGGGCCTCTGATTTTGGCTAATCATGTATTTTAATGGGGATCAATGACAATAATGTTTATTTGTCCATGAATCTTAATGAATGATGTTATTGATTTACATACGAGTCTAATGTGCATGTTTTTGGGAATAGTAGCTAGCACCGAGCAGCCCGACATTCAAAGGACTACGCCGGTGTCTCATAACTACGTGCCACCGTAGGTTTATACTGACACATTACAATGTTAATGATCCCCTCTTTCGTGATATCACATAATGCACGTCCCTCGCCTGGCAAGCCAGGGGCGACTCTATCCACTTGAGTGAGATAGTTGGGGAATCATGTAAGGCTCTACCATGATGGTGTCGGTTATGAGGAGTCCTCACATTGTTTCGCATGTTTTATGAATTATTATGTTTATGCTATTTGGCTGAAGTGATGATTTAATAAGGTTTCTCTTATGACTATGATAATGAATAGATTACGAATGATTTGAAAACCTTGAGCGTTATGTTATTATATGATATTTATGTTACAAGCATGTTGTCCCACTCTTATGATCATTTATGAGCTTTTGTGTATTTTTAAATGTCCGTTTTACTTATCTTGCATACTCAGTACATTCCACGTACTGACCGCATACTCTATGATGTATCGTTTTATGATACAGGCTCCGATCATTAGATCCAGCACCGTCAGTAGTCCATCTCGGAGTTTAGCATCCAATTTTTTGGTGAGTCCTCATTCTTCGAGGACCATATGTTTCAGATATTGATATTTTTTTTAGTCTTCAATTTTTCCAGGTTAGTTGGGGATGTTGTCCCATCAACCCATCAGATAGTTAGAGGCTTTCAGACTATATGTAGTACTCAACGCTTATGTATGTAGTACGTTCCGTTCACCATGTTATGTTATGATTATGCTTCCACCATTTTGTTAGGTTAAGTTTTCCTCTTTATTGATATTTAGATAGATGAATGTTCATGCCATAGGTTGAATTGGAGTCTCTCGGGGCTCCTTGTCCCGTGTAACGATCCGGGTCTACATGCAGGTCATGACAAATTTGAGTCTAAGGCAATGAAGTAGATTCCATTTTAGTTATTGACCCATCAATGGCACACCCCTAGCCATCTCACTTGTGATTGCAACAAGTGGAATTTCCTCCACTTAATTTTAATTTGAATTTGATGTTATTTTCCTTTCCCCCCCCAAATTTTACTTTTCAAATATGGAACAAAGATGCGTTTTAGTTTGAGTTAATTTATAACTTTTGAATTATCGACTCAATTCCCTGTGGGATTCGATCCCGACACCCGTCGGTTATTTATTTTGATACAACGATCGTTTACGCTCCTTCGTAAGGGTGTAGTTTGGACGTTATCAAAAATAAAGCCATTGCCCGGGAATTGAGTTGTGATAAGCCATTAGTTATTTACTAATTCAAATTTATTTTGCATCTTATTTTCATCTTGTTTGTTTTATTTCTATTTACTTCACAGTGGTGTTGTCTTTGAGTGTTGCAAGGTTGAATAACGCATGGAATGTGATGAAAAGTGGAAGGAGCAAAATAGAGGAACCAACTTTAGACTCGCGAGATGTAGGTCGAAAGACGCGAAGCGCAAGTCTAACCAAAACAAATGCAAGGCAAAAATTTCAATGCAAATGCCTCCATCATACCAGGGAGTTCTTGCACTCATTCCTCCCTTATTATGTGCAACTTTGTGCCTCAAAGATAATGTTTGTTTTATTTTTATTTATGTGCTTCATTGTTTGATGTTTTGTTGGGGGATGAAGTTTGATTAATTTCCTTGTGAGTGATGTACGATATGGACCTATGATAGATTGTGTAGTGGTATTCTTAAGAGAAAATCATCATTACTTGCTAGTTAGTATTGCCTTTGTAGATAGTAGTCTTTGGATAAATTCCAAGAGTTCTCTTTATACTACGGTTCTTTCCCAAGGAGCGATTGCTTTTTCTTCTCTTTTATTGTCGAACTGGGCGGCATTTTTCAATGATAGATTGAGAGGCGACTTTGTTAAGGGAAAATGTCAAGTCTAGAGTCTTGTTGAGTCTTTTGTGCACTTGTTTAAAGAGTTACCACAAACATTTCTTGGTTGGCATTGTGCATGAGTTTTGAAAAGAAAGGGGGGACATTTAAATATGAAAATGAGCACTCTCTTGTCATGAGTTATACATTTCTTGCTTGGTTTTTGATTTGTAAACTAGCTTGTCAAAAGTCATACTCTTAATGTGATGAAGAAAGCATGTGAACTCCTTGGACTGTGATGCCTTGTATGGTGAGTCTTTTGTCTTAATTCTTGTGTATGTACGATTGTTTAGAACTTGCCCTAAGTGTGTTTCAAGGCGAAATGTTAGATGGGGCCGTACTTAGAACATGATCTTAGGTGTCGTTTGGTATGGGTTAGAGTTATGCAGGTATTAGTAATACATGAATTAGTTATGACGGAATCTATGTATTATTTTATGCAGGGATTAGTTGTGCAAGTTTTAGTTATTCATGTATTAGTTATGCAAGTATTAATTATGTAGGTATTATTTATGTAGGATTTATAGTTATTGAAACTACAATACATGTTTATTAATTATTAAATATATAACTTATTATATATTAATATTGTCACGCCCCGCCTTGGGGGGTATGACTGGCACCTGGTGCCCTCGTAGGACCTGGACTACTAACTGGTGAGCCTAAGTACATCTGGTGCCCGGCTAGCTCTATCTCAGATTTCTGGAAACTACGGGCTATATGACGGTTGTAAATACAGCCTCCGACCGACTGGGCCTATAGCCACCTGTATAAAACTTCAGCTAACCAGAATCCTATATCTCAGAGGGTAACCTATGCGGGCCGACAAGGCCACCATGCTGTCTAGTTATCTGTAACTCAACAAAAGAATACCGTATAACTACGTGACCGGCAAGGTCACCACTACTATCAGATTATGGCCCCACACGGCCAACACAATCAGAATGCTAAACAACTAAACAAAACGCACAGCCTCACACGACCGGCACAACTAACCACAGGGAGATGTATATATACAATCTACAAGCCTCTATGAGAACTGATAAAATGGTCGGGACAGGGCCCCGGCCTACCCATACTGTACAACAAAAGAAAAAGAACTACACCTCTGAAAATCAAGCTCCGGATGACAGGAGCT
>JACEIK010018241.1:0-10968 GCA_018107945.1 Datura stramonium | reverse complement strand
AGGTGAATGGTGATGAATGTATGATGATGATGATATTTGATGATGAAAAGCACGTTTTTAAAGCTACCCATGATTATGATGTTGTTTTCAAAATGAATTGGAAGATCCGAGTATGATAAAGCTTTGGGCAAAGCCCACATGTTGATTTAAAATGAGGATTTTTCCCGAAATAAGCTTACCACATTGTTTGGAGAGAAATCTCCCGAATTTCCTAATTTCTAGCTTGTGGTATGTTGAGTTAAATATTCCTACATATAGCTTATTGCATGATTTGGAGTAGATTCTCCTACTTATATTTGAGCTTGTGGTATGTTTCAAAATAAATCTTTTCATATGCATAAATTCGTAATTGAGATGTACGTCATTATTGAGCTTTGTCGAAGGAAAATGTTGAGCTTCATTCTTACATGATATCGAGTCTATGCATGATATCATTAATGAGCTTTGTCAATTGACAATGTTTAGCTTTATTTCATACGATGTTGAGTTATGCATGATTTCATTTTGCGCTTCGTCAGTAGATGATGTTGAGCATCGTTATATACGATGTAGAGCATTGCGTATTCTTGGGAGAAGCGTCTAGCCCCGAGCAGGTTAAGGGTCGATCACCCTATAGCACAGAACTATGCTCCAACGTAGGTTGATACTATAATATTATTGGGACATCCCTTGTGAGCTATCCCCGACCCGATTGTCCTTCAACTTGATATCGATATTATGGTATTGTCCTTATCCCTAGCAAGGTTTTGGACGGCTCTGCCCACTTGAATGTGATAGTCGGGACCACATAAGGTCTATCGGGGTATGTTGATTAAGTGTCGAGTCTCTCACTATCTATATCATTCAGATTTGCATATTCATTACTCGTGATGATTACTTTAAGCATGCATGTTCTAAAGAGAGGTTTGACTCGTTGTTCAGCTTTTCAATATAAATGTTATGTTCCAGCATCTAGTCATTCGAGTCAGTCATGATGTTATAAAGCATGGTCATGTTATGATAAAATTGTGATTTCAGAATAAATGCATGTGACCCATCTACTTGTGCTTGATAGCTTATGATATGTTATGAAATGTTTTTAAATGATTTACTTTACTTGAGCAGTTTTACTTACCTTGCATACTCAGTACATTACACGTACTGACTGCATACTTTCTATGTTGTATCATTTCATGATATAGGACCCGGCTCGCAGCTTTAGCCCGATCTTAATCACCTTTCCAAAGTCCTTATCAACTCAGGATTTATGAGTCCTCATTTTTCGTGGACTAGATTCTCAATTTTCATTTCATATTTCAGATTTAGTATCATTGAGTTAGTTGGGGTCTTGTCCCATCAACTCGTCCAGATTAGAGGCTTTAATACTTATGTATGTGTAGCTTCAGATATTATTTTGATGTGTTGTTGTATTAGACTTTTTATGACTTTATATTTATGGTTTCTTCATGTTTATTGAATGAGTTAGTTGAACGCTTATGCCATTGGTCGACTTGGGGGCTTTCGGGGTCCCTTGTCCCGTGTCTATGATCCGGGCCTCTGTTCGGGTTGTGACAATATGTATTTCCCCCAGATAGTCTTATACACCCCACAGATGGAGGCGATGCATATGAGGGAGCGAGAGGTCAAAGGGGCACGGACAGACAACTATGGGTCCACTCAGTAGATATCCAGCGGTGGTCACCACCCTCAGATTCAGCAAAAGTCACTAGCTTTAGCACCATCATCAGGTAGTGTTCTATCCAGATCCAAGGGTAGTCAGAGCAGAAGGGCCTCAGGTTCGAGGGACCAGAGGGGCATGCAGGTAGAGCATACCTTTCCAGCCTTCGGGAAGTGTGGCAAGAGACATGTCGGGGAGTGCTTGCTCAGCTCAGATATATGTTATAGGTGCGGTAGATCTGGCCACATGCGCCGAGCATGTCCATTGGTTAGACAGGGTGATGATCGAGGTCATGCACAAATTACCAGGTCAGCAGCAGCTCCAGCACGCTCAGTTCAGCAGGGGGCATCCACTAGTGGGGGTGGCGGACAGCACCAAAACAAATTTTATGCCCTCGCCTCATGTCAGGAGCAGGATACTTCACTGTATGTGGTTACTGGTATGTTACGAGTGCTTCACCTTGATGCTTATTCTTTGCTAGACATAGGGGCTACTTTGTCTTTTTTGACACCTTATATTTCTAGTAGCTTTGGAGTTACTCCCGATATTCTGTCAGAACCATTCTCAGTCTCTACTCCCGTTGGTGATTCAGTAGTAGCTAGGCGGGTGTATAGAAGTTTTCTGATCTCAGTATTGCAGAACACCTTCGCAGACCTAGTAGAGTTAGCCATGACTGACTTTGATATTATTCTCATCATGGATTGGTTGTATGCATGTTATGCTTCTGTTAATTGTAGGACCCATGTGGTGGAGTTTCACTTTCCGGGTGACTCAGTCTTAGAGTGGAAGGGTAGTTCGGCCGTGCCTATAGGTCATTTTTTTTGTATCTTAAGGTCATGAAGATAATCTCTAAGGGCTGTGTATACCATCTAATTAGGGTTAAGGAAGTTGAGTCAAAGAAATCGACTATCCAGTCAGTTCTAGTGGTATGTGAGTAAAGTGTTCCCTAATTATTTACCAGGTATTCCTCCTCAGAGGGAAATCGATTTTGATGTTGACCTCCTTCCCAACATGCAGCTAATATCTATTCCTCCCAACATAATGGCTCAAGCTGAGGTAAAAGAGTTGAAAGAGTAGTTGAAGGATCTTTTGGATAAGGGTTTCATCAGACCAAGAAAGTCCTCATGGGGTGCACCAGTTCTCTTTGACTGAAATAAAGATGGTTCTCTTCATATGTGTATTGATTATCTGCAATTGAACAAGGCCACCATCAAGAACAGGTATCCTCTACCCAGGATTGATGATTTGTTTTACCAGCTTCAGGGTGTCAAGTGTTTTTCAAAGATAGAACTTAGATCTGGGAACCATCAGCTCAGGGTTCGGGAGAGCAACATCCTGAAGACAGCCTTCAGGACGCGGTATGGTCATTATGAGTTTGTAGTTATGTCTTTTGGACTAACGAATGCTCCTACAGCTTTTATAGACTTGATGAAAAGGGTGTTCAAGCCATACCTAGATATGTTCGTGGTTGTGTTTATTGATGACATCCTAATATACTCTCGGAGCGAGGAGGAGCATGCCGCTCATTGAGGGTGGTGCTGCATCGCCAACTATATGCTAAATTTAGCAAGTGCGAGTTTTGGTTGAACTCAGTGGCATTTTTGGGCCATGTGGTATCAAGTGAGGGCATACAAGTGGACTCTCAAAAAATAGAAGTGGTGAAAAATTGGCCTAGGCCGGTGAATCCTTCAGATATCTAGAGCTTTTTAGGTCTGGCTGGCTACTATCAGAGATTTGTTGAAGGTTTCTCATCTATTATAGCACCCTTGACCAAATTGACCCAAAAGAAGGTGAAATTCCAATGGTCGGAGGCTTGTGAGAGGAGCTTTCAGATGTTGAAGACTCAACTCTCCTCAAAACTGGTGTTAACTCTACCCGAGGGTACCGATGGATTCGACGTGTATTGTGATGCTTCAAGGATCGGACTTGGGTGTGTATCAGGCTAGCACGGAAAAGTTATAGCATATTCCTCCAGACAGCTGAAAGTTCATGAGAAGAATTACCCGACCCATGATCTTGAATTGGCCGCAGTGGTATTCTACTTGAAGATATGGAGACATTATTTGTACAGGGTCCACGTGGATGTGTTTACGGATCTTAAGATTCTACAATATGTGTTTACCTAGAAGGATCTCAATCTTCCACAAAGGAGGTGGTTATAGCTACTTAAGGACTACGATATGAGTGTGCTTTACAATCCGGGCAAGGCTAATGTAGTAGCAAACGCACTTAGTAGACTCTCTATGGAGAGTGTGTCCCATGTGGATGAGGGAAGAAAGGAGCTGGTGAAGGATATGCATCGACTTTCAAGGTTGGGAGTTCTTTTGGTTGACTCGACCGATGGTGGTGTTATAGTTCAGAACATATCATAATCGTCCTTGGTGACTGATATAAAAGCTAGAAGATGAAGACCCCATTTTGGTAAAGTTAAAGGTAGTCGTGCGATATCAGAAGGTAGAGGTCTTCTCCAAAGGGGGAGATGATGTGCTTCACTACCACGATCACTTATCTTTTCTAGATGTCGATGATTTGGGGAGCCGAATATTGCATGAGGCTCATGGATCCAAGTATTCTATACATCCATATGCCACCAAGATATATCGTGACTTAGGGAAGTCTATTGGTGGAATGGCATGAAGAAGGACATCGTGGAGTTTGTAGCTAAGTGCCCAAACTGTCAGCAAGTAAAGGTTGAGCATCAGAGACTTGGAGGGGTGCTTCAGGACATCAGCATTCCTACTTGGAAATGGAAAGAAATCAATATGGACTTCATAACAAGTTTTCCTCGCACTCATCGGCAATATGACTCCATTTGCATGTTATAGACAGATTGACCAAAGCCACTCATTTCCTACCAGTCAAAACCATGGATTTGGTGGAGGATTATGCCAAACTATACATTCGAGAGCTAGTTCAGTTGCATGGAGTGTCCTTGTCCATCATATCAGATAGAGGTACCTAATTTACCTCTCAATTTTGGAGGTCGTTTAAAAAAATACTAGGTACTCAGGTTAAGCTCAGCACAACATTTCAGCCGCAAACGGATGGTCAAGCAGAGTGGAAAATTTAGACTCTCGAGGACATGTTGAGAGCATGTGTGATTAACTTCAACGGTAGTTGGGATAGATTATTTGCCACTTATCGAGTTTGCATATAATAAAAACTACCATACCAGTATTCAGATGGCTCTATTTGCTGCTCTCTATGGGCAGAGATGTAGAGCACCTATTGGCTGGTTAGAAGTTCGTGAAGCTGCAATGATAAGACTAGATTCAGTTGATAAGGCTATGGAGAAGGTTCAGCTCATATGGGATAGGTTGAAAACAGCTCAAAGTCGCTAAAAGTCCTATGCCGATGTAAGAAGGAGAGAACATGAGTTCGAAGTTGATGATTGGGTGTTTCTGAAGGTATCTCAAATGAAGGAGTGATGAGATTTGGAAAGAAAGGAAAACTCAGACATCTTTATGTTGGCCCCTACCTAATTGTGAAATGGGTTGGCGAAGTGGCATATGAATTGGAGTTGCCTTCAGAATTATCTTCCAAGCATCCTATTTTTTTTCATGTATCGCTCTTAAAGAAATGTTTGGGTGATCCTTCTCTAGTTGTCATGATGGACAGTGTTGGTGTGAAAGACAGCCTTAGTTATGAAGAGGTTCCAACGGAAATACTGGATCATCAGGTTCGAAGGCTAAGAAACAAGGAAGTAGCTTCAGTTAAAGTTTTATGGAGGAATCATCATGTTGAGGGAGCTGCGTGGGAAGCCGAAGTGGACATGATGGCTAGATACCCTCATTTATTCTCTACCAGCTCAATTCCAGCTTGAGGTACCAGCTTTGCCCCAGTAATCTAATTAGTTTTCACGCATGTTCAGTTCATGTACCCAAGTTTATTTTATGTCAAGGTATGTATGTATGGTTTGCAAATTCAGTTTAGCCATGTAGTTTCGGAGGTAGTCATTCCGTCAGTTTCAACTTTAATGATCAGTATTTGAATATGATGATTGCATTTCTCTGCTTTTCTGAATGTTTTCCCATATTTGAGGACAAATGTTTCCAAGGGGGAGATATTGTAATATCCTGGAAGCCCAAAGCAGACCCGGGGTTGAAATAGAGAAAACTGAAAATCTAGCACCAGGTCATAGAACGAGTCATTTTGTGACCCGTGGGATAGACCACGAGTCATTCTGTGATCCGTGGGGTAGACCACGAGTCGTTCTGTGACTCGTGGTGAGGTTAAGGGTGTGAGTTGGAAATTTTGGGATTTGAGGTCCCCATGGATGTGACCGCGAGTCGTGGTCAGATCCCACGACTCGTTGAGTCAGTCGTGGGAATGGATTTTTGGGAAGGTGAAGGAGGACTAGTGGTGTACCCTACGGAAGGTCCCCATGAGTCATGATCAATCACCACGATTCGTGGGATGGATCGTGGTCAGCATGTTGGATATAATTTGAAATCTAAAGCAATGAAGGTGACAAGTGGTGACCACAAGTTGTGATCAACTGTAACGACTCGTGAGGTCCCTCGTGATGAGCCTTATATAATCTATTCGACAGTGTACTAGATGACCGATACCACGACTCACTCCCTAGGACGACGACTCGTCCAGTCCTTCATTGGGACTGGCAGTCAGTTATTTTCTGCGAGTTTAGTAAGGGCTTTTCCGTTATTTCTATGATCCTAAGGCCTAAACTACGTCGTTTTAAGCTATGAATGATGAGTTTCAAGAGGGTAAATTCATTTTAGGCCATTGTTGCTCATGCATGCAAATTTAGAGAGTTAGAGAGGTGATCAAGCTCACTCTCCTTCAAGTTTCCTTCAATTCATCATTGGGCAGTCAAGGAGTGATAAAATCAAATTTTCCCCGGGTATGTATGGTTATGAATGGGTGAATTTGTTCATACCCATGCCCAATCTCTCCCTAATTCATGAAGTTTTATTGAAAATTTTATGGGGTTTTATCCCAATTCTTATTAAATTCTCATGATCTACTTATGGATATTTTCCCTCATGTATAATTTCATGTTTTACGAATCATGGGCAGATTTTTTAATGAATTGATTTTAAATTTTGGATTTGGAATTCTATAAAAAAAAAACTATGCACAATTATGTATGATCTATGGTAAATCAAGTTATGATGTTACTTTAATTTTGATATTCCTTAACCCATTATGATTTATGATTTATGACATGAATTCTCTCAAATGCTCATCGTGAATTTATGAATATCAAGTATATACTTGTTCTAAAAGTATGCATGGACTTCATGATTTATCAAATAATGAATTTCGTCGATTCATAGGCCCTTGATTCATGGATAAACACGTATTTAAGTGGGGATCAACGATTTAAATGTTTATTTGGCCATGAATCTCATAAATGATGTTTATAATTTACATATGAGCCTAATGTGCATATT
Organism: Datura stramonium; assembly: GCA_018107945.1. Lineage (NCBI taxonomy): Eukaryota > Viridiplantae > Streptophyta > Magnoliopsida > Solanales > Solanaceae > Datura > Datura stramonium. Next base: position 3,894 of record JACEIK010018241.1, on the reverse strand, counting down.
TTTCGGAGCAATGTCTACCACCGAGTAGCCCAGCGTTCAAAGGACTGCGTCGGTGTCTCATAACTACGTCCCACCGTATGGTTATATTGATACATTACATTGTTAATGGATCCCCTATTTCGTGATATCACATACTGCACATCCCTTTCCTAGCAAGTCTGGGATGACTTTGCCCACTTGAGTGAGATAGTTAGGGCATCATGTACGGCTCTCCCTTGACGGTGTCGGTTATGATGAGACATCCCATTGTTCCTCATGATTTATGCATGGTTATGTTTATAACATTTTTTCTCAAGTTACGTCTAATGAAGATTTTCTCCTATTATTACGATCATGACTGATTTACTAATGTTTTGAAAACCTTGAGCCCTATGTTACATTATGATATTTATGTTATGGGCATGTTGTCCTACTGTTATAAACTTTTATGTATTTCAAATGTTCGTTTTACTTACCTTGCATACTCGGTATATTTCATGTACTGACCACATACTCTATGCAGTATCATTTCATGATATAGGCTTTGATCTTCAGACCCAGCACTGTCATTAGCTCGTTCCTGGAGTTAGCATCCAGTTCATTGGTGAGTCCTCATCCCCTGAGGACAAGTTGATATCATTTACCCCTTTATGTTCAGTTTTCCAGACTTGTCGGGTTAGTTTGGCATGTTATCCCATCAACCCATCAAATATGTTAGAGGCTTTCAGACTATGTATAGTGTTCAACTGTCATATATGAAGTGCGTTTTTTTTCTATGTATGTCATGATTACCTTTTCCCTATAATATTATATTGAGTATTCCACTTTATTTGATTGAGTTAGATGCATGTTCATGCCATAGGTCGACTTGGAGTCATTCAGGGCTCCTTGTCCCGTATTGCGATTAGAGTCTATGTTCAGGTCGTGACAGTCTTAGAGGGCGATCTAGAGGTGATGAAGCCATGGATTATCCTGATCACAAAGTAGTCTGGCCCCTCCCTCTATAAACAAAACAACTTAATATGCTCTGGATGCCAAAAATCATAACATACTGTCTACCCCTAATGGCATGGACCTGCATATCTCCTTCCATACTGACTGTAGGGGGCAATGGTGGCGTTCCCTGCTTTGGACGCTCCTGTCGCTGCGAAGGAACTAAACTCTGATCCCCTCCATGCCCTAGTGGAGGAAGTGGAGCACTCTCTGCAAATCATGTCGACTGCCTAGATGACTGAGCCCCTGAACCCCAAGGCTCTCTATAAGAACCTATTGTCCTAACCCTCTTTTTTTGTTCTTTCCACCTATGAGTATCCCACTGATGATGAATCAAATCCTGTGCCCTCTAAGCAAAACCATGAATCCATGTAATATCCATATGCTCTTGGGAAGATACCTCCGGATAGTCACAAGCTATATAAGTCCCTAGTCTCAACACGAATCGGTGAACCCTACCCTCCATCATCTAGACCATATGTAGAGCATACCTAATCAAAGAGTTAAACCGATGGCCATACTCTCGCACACTCATGTTGCCCTTTTCTGGGTGCAAAAACTGCTCTGCTCAAGCTTGTTGATTCTCCCATTGTAGATACTGGTGCATAAAGGCCTTTGAGAACTCTTCCCACTTAGTTGGCAGTTCATGACTCTACTAGATCAAACATAAGCCTCATACAACAACATAGTCTATCACGCAGTCTGAATATGGAAGGCTCTACCCCCATGTCCCTATCGCCACATGACCTTTATCACTCTGTAGGTTTGATCAATGAAATATTGGGGGTCCTCACTCGGGTCTAATCTGGTAAACACTAGAGGGATCAAACTAAAGAACTCATGGGCTCTGGAACTCTTAGCTGCATGACCTCCATGTCCCTCCATCGCCTTCAACCATTGCTCCTGTCCAGCAGCGATATGAGTTATTAGCTGAATTGCTCCTTCAAGACCCTGTCATTTTGGAACAATTGGAGCTAGCACAGGCGTGGAAGGGTCAGCTACTTAATCACTCTCAGGTACTGTTGCTGCGGGAGGAGTTAGAGGTCTATCTGCCACTTCTCTAGCTGGGGCTAGTGGAACTGTAGTACCTGGGGCAGGAGACTCACTGTGAGCCTCTGACCTATATCTCTGATCCATTGGAGGGAGAAAAGTACCCTCTTCTGCGGATATGCCAATCATCCTCGTAGTCATCTTCCTCATCACAGACATACTCTAAAACAATAACAAGATTTAGATACCGTAATACTTATAACCTCGTTCTATAGCACGAACTATTAGTAGAAAAAAATGAAATGACTACTAGATGTCTTCTAGCCTCGTGATTATAAATATGGTGCACAACATACCCATAAGAAAGACTCTACTATAAATGGCTTTATGGACTCCTGGGACTTGACTTCGCTCTGATTCCAAGTTTTACACGCCCAAAAATAGAGGTAGGACAACTAGTAGTTGATTCAAAATTAATCAAGAAACCAGCTATATAATGTCCATAATGGTAACATAAAGGCGGACAAGGCAACCAACCATGGTCTACTAGAGTAAATACTGATAACAAAGCAACTGGAGAGTTGAATGGATAACAATAACGCTAAACTAAGGCCAACAAGGCCACACATCCAAAATAGTTATACAACCATTCCACACAAGCCTCTAGAGAGTAATAAGTTGAAATATACGAGACAGGATTTGTGCCTACCCAAATGATACAACAAAACCTAAATATAATCAAAACAGGAACATAGCTCCTGTAAGAAAGGAGCATACCACTATTATGTTGAAATCAGGCTCCTATTGAGATTGTTGATCCGAGCTTTTGCCTATACCTATAGCACGATTACAGGAAGAGGGGTCCCCAAGTGAAGGGACGCGAGTACAAATGAAACGTATTGTCATGTAAGGATGAAACCTTAAGCATAAATACATCCAAGATACTGAAAGCTAAAGTAGGCAATAGCTACAACCTACGACTCTGAAAACTGATATCTAGACAAAATATGATACAATATGTGAATACAATCAAGTAAGCACATATACAAGTCTTATGCATTAATCGTAATTATACATTCCCTAATCAAATAATGACCTAGCCTGGTCAATCGATGTTGCCCTGCCGAGATGGACATCTTGAAGGTTCCATAATTGAAGGGACATCTGCCCACCTGACCTAACCGCATTAGTGGTAAGGTCATAAGTCTCATAACTAAAGGACAACTCCCACCTGACATAATTGCATAGGTGGTAAGGTTATAAGTCTCATGTATCAAATATACCAAAAGAAAACTTCCCACCTGATATACCGTGTTGGTGGTTAGGCCATAGTCTCATATCTAAAGGACAACTTCCCACCTGACATGTCGTGTCGGTGGTAAGGTAATAGTCTCATATATGGAGATGACTGGGCTCATATACACATATAACATAAACGACAAATTTCAAGACTGCGACCTGAATAGTCCTCATTCATAATTCATATCTACATATAAGAACATCTATCACATAAATCATTCAAATAGCACTTAGATGTAAGCATTCACAGACTTACATAGTTATAGGAAAGTTCAAATGACATACATAATTCAACAAGCTGTATAGAAAATGCCGAGGATTATTTAGGATTTGGGAACTCGATAAGCTAAGGTCTATCTTAAGGGAGAGGAATCACAGAATCTCCCCTTAGCCTCACATACCTAATAACATATTTATGAGATAACGGACAACCATGAAAAGGCATTTCCACCTCAACAAGCTCATTTACCTTTACTAGCTTGCGACATGTTTACTTAGCTTAAAATCATTTACACGTCATCATCTTGGATCTTTCACCAATTTTACTTAGAAAATAGAACTCTAAACACATTTAACCTCACACATATATAACATACATTAAAGTACCATCTCATAGTTCCCATGATAAGAGGA
>JACEIK010018238.1:0-10973 GCA_018107945.1 Datura stramonium | reverse complement strand
ATATTAGATTGTTATTCAAGAAATAGAATAAAAAATTCAAACTGAATTACTTCTAAATTTAAAAAGAAAGAAGCATTTCTTTAAACAAAAAATGAAAAATGTCAAAATTGCATTCTTGTAATGGATCGGGTCAAGTGGGGCGGGTTAAAAAAATGGTTAAAATGAGTAGTTTTTTTATTTCTTATAAATTTGGGTTAAAATAAAAATCTATATCAGAAAAACTAAATGAAAAAAATTATTTAATTGGTTGAGTGACTTTGTGAGTGAAATATCAATACTTAAGTGACTTTGTGAGTGAAACACCAATAATTGAATGACTTTTGAGTTATAAAGCAAAGAAAAGTGACTTTCTCTGAGTGAACTATCCATAGTTGAGTGACCATTTGAGAAATTAACTCACTTAAATAGAGGACAAATTGACATGGAAAACAATATATTTACGAACTTTTCTTCTCAAAAGAACAAATAATATATTTACGAACTTGTCTGGTCCTAAAAATATATAAAATTCAATTAGCAAATTCAAGGTGAGGTGCCATGGTATATGTTATTTGCGGATGACATAGTTTTGATTGACGAGACTCGCGGTGAAGTTAACGCTAAGCTGGAGGTTTGGAGATAGACTCTGGAGTCTAAAGAGTCAGGTGAGCAGGACCAACACATAATACTTAGACCGCAAGTTCAGTAACGTAACACATGAGGCTGACAGAACATGGAAGTGATGCTTGATACATGGGTCATTCAAAAAAACAGAAGTTTTAAGTATCTTGGGTCTATTATCCATGAATACGGGGAGATTGAGGAGAATGTCATTCACCATATTGGTGTAGGGAGGATGAAATGGAGGCACGAATCTGGAGTTTTGGGTGATAAGAAGGTGCTACGAAACTTAAAGGCAAGTTCCACAGAGGGATGGTTAGACCAACTATTTTGTATGGGATGGAGTGTTGGCCAGTCAAGAACTCTGCGTTCAAAAGATGAAAGTGATGAAGATGAGGATGATGTGTTGGATGCGTGGGATACTAGGAGAGATAGGATTAGAACTAAGGATATCCGGTCAATTACAGGAATAGAATATTTTCATTGTTATTTCAGTTAGTTTTAGGATTCGGTGTTTAAATACCTCTTCTCATAAGACGTAAGGATAAACAAAATACAAAAAAGTTCTTTCTTCTTTCTCAAATTCTGCATATGATTATTCATATAAGTAGGTTCCCATATGATGTGTATGTTCCATGCATATGACATCTTGCACTGCATTATTTTTTTAGAATGGTAACTCATGTTGCATTGCGTTATGTTACGTTTTGTATGCTTGCTTTTAAATTGAAGTCTTGCTCAACACTTTTAGAGGTAGTTTATGAGACTTACTGGGCCGTAAGACTCCCTTCCCCACCTTTTTGATCCGCAGATTCTCAATGTCCCAGGCACAGTGGTGAGCTTCCTCTACTTTGTGGAGTTTATGAGCAGTGCCCTACCTCTTGACTTCTTTAGGAGCTCCATGATGACCCTATGGGAGTAGTTTATGTATGTTGGAATATGTGAAAGATGCAATCGCTTGCTGGGATGTATTATGCATGTGATTAGGCTATGGAATCCAAATTTTGAGGATTATCTATACATGGTATGTATAAGAGGTGTTGGTATGTATAAGGGCACTATACATGGTATTTAGTGCCCTTATGATGACATCTGTTGACAATTAATAGGTAATAAACGGTGTGTTAGCCCGATGAGAGTTAGGTTGTCGACTGCTGGCCACGGCCGTGACACCTAGACCATAACTTTGGTACCATATGATAAAATAACCGGAGCAACATGTCTTGACGAGTTAACATATAATGAATACTAGATTTACCAAATGTGGGATGATATCTTACTTAAAACATAAAACTTGTACCAATTCTAACTCCAAGATTATAACACTGATACCGCACATTCTAACAAAACTTTCAGTACTTCTTCTATAGAAACGTAATGAAAAAGTACTGATTCATGCAAGCAAAAAGCTTGTTTTCACAAAGAGGACAATAAAAACAACTGCAATAGGAAGCTAAGCTACTGGGACTTGGGTGCGGGTGTCTGACACAGGTGCGGATCTAGAGGTTAGATGTTTCATGATCTATATTTTAATATTCAGGGGTACAAATCCCGATAAGGATGGGGGTGCGCGATTTCGGCTAAAAACAATCCAAATATCTAAAATTAGAGTTATATGTCTAAGGTATGAGACATTATGTAGAAAACTTACAAGGCATTGTAAAGAAAACCGAAAAACTATTAAGCAAGAGGAGAATCCCCCAAGGTGATATAAGGAAAAAGACTAACATAGAAATTTCTCTATACAAGGTACTTTATTTTCTTCAATTTCACCTTGGCTTTTGTTCTGATTACACAAATCATTATATCTGTCCCGAATTTCTCTGTTGATTTTGGTCAAAGCACCCAAAATTAGTTTACTAAATCCGCTATGGATCCCACACCCCACCCATGTCGTGTCGACACAGGTGCGTCACCGAAAGTGAAGAGTCCGAGCAACTCAGATAGAAAGTACGGCACATAATTTGGGACAAAAGCAGCAAAAGAAAAGCTAGTGAGAAGGGGAAGGACCAGTTGCAAGAATATTGAACAAGAAACGTGGCCGCATTAAGCCTTTTAAAGGAAATGGGGAGAAGACAAGGAGTTAAATGAGAATCCATTCCAACAAAAGAACAACATGACATGATTTTCAGGTAAATATTAGAGCTCCACATTTAAAAATATGACCCAAAAAAGCAGAAAATAGATAAGCAACTAACAAATCCTAATAGCACAACGATGTAGAGAGTAGTCCAAATTAGCAAGTCTCTAGCTAAAACATTGCAAAACCACCAACTGATCCATCATTGCCCAGAATTAAAAAGGCTTAATACATAACTATCCTCTTAAACTTGCTAGGATGTCCGTTTAGCCGCTCGAACTAAGCCCTGTTTCAATTGAACACCTCAACTGCTAATAAAGTGTTCAAATTAGATACTTTCGGTTCAAATTTTGAAATTTTTTTATATGTTTTCATTCGTTTATTTGGCAGTTAAGTTAACCACATAAAATATGTCATTTCCTTTTAACTATACGTATTCACCCTCAATAAGCCGTAAAATCCCAGGCATTTCCTACTTGAAGTTGATACGTATAACTAAAGGAGATGACATATTATGTGGTTAACTTAATTATCTAACAGACGAACGAAAACACGCAGATTTTTTTCAAAATTTGAATTGGAAGTGTCTAATTGGAACATTTTATTAGGAGTTAAGGAGTTCAACTGGAACATGGCTTAGTTCGAATATCTAAATGGAATATCCTGACAAGTTTAAGGGGCCGACTATGTATTAAGCCAATAAAAAAAGATGCAACACCTAATAGACTTCCATTAATCATATAAATTCTGTACCTCGAATACGTCAAATCACTTTCACAAGTTGACATTTCTGGTGTTGATTCAGAGAGCACTTTGCTTCCTTCTTTTGACTGATTAGACAGGTTAGACTTAGAAAGACGCTTTCCAATACTCCGTGTTGATAAGGGAAATTGACTTTCATGAAGAATGTTCCCATCTGAGAATGATCTTTGAAAGAGCGACCTGTTTATCACCATAAGAATATAAAGTTATCCTTACATACTTCAAAACAAGAAAATACAGGAAAGATCAAGTTGCTAAGAGGCACATTTCTGCCATCTCTGTTGTAACACATTATCTTAAAGTAAGATAATTAAACCTTGAAAAGGCTACAGAATATCAAAGTCTTTGTCTTCTTTATCTGTCTAATCCTAACTTAGATGATAAATATCTAATCTATGGAAAGCAAGAAAGTTAGAGGCATAACATCACAGCTTTGACAATTATACCTTCCATTGTCGCCAACATAGCTTTCTCCATTCCTACCCACATAGTAATGCTGATAGGAGTCCAATTCCCATATATCAGATCTACCCTCTTGCGGCTGAAAGTACCCCAAAAACCTGCTCATAGAATGTCATTAGAATTTCAAATAGCAGGCTCATAGCCCTTTTTCGAATTATCTGAAATCTCGAGTAAATTGGCAAATAGAATATCAAAGGAAAGAAGTTGAACTTAACAGATTCTCACAAACTAAACCAATCAGTCAAACTGCATTGACACATACAAATAAAGAGAAAATGAACTTACACATTAATAGCATTTTGTTTTTCTGCATCCATGTAGGCATTGCTGTAATATCTCTGAAGAGTCCTAAAGAACTCCTGTGATTGAATTGCAGCTTTCCACTGGCCCCTCCTCTCTGAAAATATCTACAGGCGACATTCCCACAACATCAACTAACCCAACATTAAATTACTAACATTGGATGAGAAAAATAGAACATACATGTGTAGAATGTCCTGGGCGTTGTTTCCATTAGTATCAAGGAGGTGTACGGGATAATAGAAAATAAAATGAGGCAAGAATGACTAAATTTTAGGTCCCTACCATTCTAGCTCCTTAAGTTTCATTTTCTGATCGCTGGATTGTATCTTCGATTTACCGAAAAAAAATAGGTTAATTATGTCACTGGCTCTAGTTACAAGTCAAAAGGTTCTTTCCTTTCTCAAGTTGCAAGAAGCTAATTTTCACACCTTTAATTAAGATGAAAAACAAAAGAAAAGAAAAAACAGAATTTGGATTATAACACATTAACTCCCCACATGCACACCCCAGAATACACAATAAAGAAGCTGCTTATAACAATAACTTCTATGATAGTTTTCTTTTTCTTTGTTCTTCTTCTTCTTCTTTTTTTTTTTTTTTTTTGAAAACAAAACTTCTATGATATTTTCATCAGCCTTGGCAGTACGTACAGTCATTTCAAATATCAAAGAAGAAAACTGAAAGACTTATATATCATCACCTCAGTAAGAATCATCTCATATAGCTTTCATTAAAGTCTAGCCAACCTAATAATTTGCAGAAAGAAAATTGCAGATGGAAGATTGTTTCATATTTGCAAGAATGATGAAGAAACCCTTAAAAGTTCTCTTATTTCACTTGTATTTTGATGCAAGGAACCATATTGATTGATGGTTGGACAAACTTGATGGATGTCTGTGAATGACTCGGTTGTGTCATGTTTTCAACTTACCATAGTTTTGACACCGATGAGGTCCTTTTTTCAAATGAAATAATTGATTCATAAATAATGCGCAAAAGGAAAAGGGAAATGCTAAGCACTAGCTTTACCTTGTTGTGAGCTGCAGAGCCACCATATTGATGAGCAAGTGTATCACCCATCCTCTCATAGAACCCCATTAATTCTTCTGCCAACGGATCATCAAGGTCTATCTTTGTTGAATTTGTAACTCCTAATGCACGGAATTGATGACCCAAAGCAGCCAATCCATATGCATACTGTGCCACATTAGTACGATCTAAACAATCTATGCAATTTGTCCTTAGGACCCCCCTCTGGAACATTGCTGGTTTCAGATAGCCATTACTCACGTAGTTACACCCATTGGTTTTCCCCTCCGAGTTATCTGACTCATCATTATCATTATTATATTGTTTCTCAACATCAGGGTCAAAATGTCTCAAAGGATCCACATTACTAGCAGCAGCATATCTGTGTCATTATCATTGCAACCATGTTTAAGATACAATTCTAACCAGCTCAAACACCCAACAGAAAACCTAATGTATATGCAATTCAACTTTATCCCTTTTTTATTGACCTACTTCAAGTGGTAGCTCACATCAATATATAAAGAGAATTCTTTTTCCTATTATCTTTGGAAAACTCTGAAGTGCAGAATTTCTAAGCTGCATCACTGAAAATAGAAGAGCCCTTTGACTCTTGTTGTAATGACTTGAAAGGTAGCAGATATACCATGGCGTCAAGAAAAATTATAGCAAGGAATTGTATAAGGAAGCCAATCAGCCTGAAGGTTGTATTATTGCTAATGGATAGAGACTGCAGAGAAGCGAGTGATATCATAAAATAAGAAAAGAGTAGGATTGGATCAAAAGCTTCCTGAAGGGAAAACAGAGAAATCTCTTCCACAATGAAGAGGGCTAGAACCACAGAGTCTTGATAGGTAGAACTGGAAAGAAAACTATGAGATACTATGTTATTTACAGTATTAGAGAATGGATAAACAGAGGAACTGGCAGGGTTTTCGTCAAGGGGCGTGTAATATTCATCATTTCAGAACAGATACATTCACATCACCTATTGGGGAACAAGAATCAATGCACGAGGATAGTTGACGCGGCCTGCATTAAAAAATGTTGGAAAGCAGGTTATGGCCAGAAACTAATAGTGCAAGGGGTCTTCTACACCATTGCATTTGGCTAGGCTTTTTTACCACATTTGGACCTGCTTATGTAGAAACATTTGTCCTTTGACCCATCTCATAGGGTCAAATTTGATCCCAAGGAAACAATCTAAATTGGATCTTAGTTGATGATGAATAAATAGATTTTAAAAAGAAACAACATATCATATGTTTAGTTCTTATATCAAGCTTGTAATTTTGTTTTAAAAGTAATTATTCAGGTATATCAAGCTAACTTTTTTAAGTATAAGCATATCCCATTATTCCTTAATCATGCCATCTGACAATGACAGGGACTAAAACCTACTTCTTTTCACAGCATCCCTCCGCAAATTCAAATCTAAATCAGCACAAGTTTTCCCTTCTGCAGCCTCATATGTCTAGTGAACCTCTTCACCTGTCTAGATTGCCGAGATCGTAGGCTGATCACTTAGGACTTCAAATATGACAAAACCAATAAGTCAAACACCAAAAGCGAGATATCTCAAAAGCTTTAGCCCATTTCCATCTCAAGATGATTATATACCCAGCTGATCAACTGAGATGACAGGTACAGCATAACTACAGACTACAGTTATTGCACAATTCTGAGTATATAAACTTTCTCCTGGGGTAATTTATTAGTGTGTTAGGATGTTCGTGACCAATAATTGATCCAAACTTCATTGTTGAAGACATAACTAAGTAATTAAAAATAGGCTCTCTAATAGCTGAAGCTTTCAAATGAGATGGTTACACACTTCAACATAATATCAAAGTAGGTAGAGGTCCTGGGTTCGAGTCTCACCGCCACCCATTCCATGTGCTTGGCCCATTAAAAAGAATGAAGCCCGCGGATGAAGGGATGTGTGTGAAGACATAGTTAAGTAATTAAAGTATGCTCACCCTAATAACTTGAGCTTTTAGGAGAGATGGTCACACACTTCAACAATTACCATCCCTTTGATGCAATTTGGCAAGATTCACATTCATTAGTCCATAAAATTTCCAAAAGCTTTTAAGAAGGGATAAAAAAGGGAATTACTACCCGGAGGAAGATACTTAATGCAACTATGGCAAAGAGGAAAAAACAATCCTAGATATTCAAGACCATGGATGTAAAAGAACAATACAAAATTGATCAGTTTTCAGCAAGCTGCATAGAGGTATAACTATCAAAAAGAAGTAACTGTGCAAGAAGAGGGATAAGGTGACACATCAAAGAGAATGGAACACCATAAGGTTAAGATGAGGAATGACCAATTGGACATGAAGTAAATAATCAACGAAATTGTACAGAACTCCATATGCCACATGAAAACAGATTATTTGTATAGAAAGAATGTCTTCCTAGTGTTTGCAGATTTATCAAATGAGATGAGAAACTTACTCAAAAGTGGGCCATTTCAAACATCCCTCAGATCTTAAGGGTGGTGTTACTTGACAATAGAAGAAACCTGTCAAATTCAATGCATATGCAGCCACTTTTCCCAGAGAAAACAAGACATTTGTAGCTTTGCTGGAAAGGGGGAAAAGGAAAGGAAAAAAGTTATAGCAAATCAGATCTTTAAATAAGAAGTTAAACAAAACAGAAATAAACAAGCCAAATACCTTCGTGAATGCTTGTTTAAATCCCAGTGGAGAAATCTAAGTCGATTCTCCTCAGACAGATCCTTATTGATGAATTCAATTGCATTAGCAAATTCCGTGCGAAGGATAGACTCCCGAGGTTTTTTTTCTTGGGTCTGTCAATTGAAGAATTTCACAGTGGTCAGATGTTCTTTTCCTTATTCTTTTTTCTTTTAGCATATTAGCATGCCTAGTGAGCCAGAGACGGGGGAATCAGGGTGTTCAAGGAAGAAGGCTCTCTGCTCCGAAGAAGAAACATTTTTTTACTTGCCTCTTAAGACATAACAGTATGATTCTGATCCTTTGACAAAGAAAATAACAGATCAAAAAAGCATCCCGCACCTTAATCAGATCCAATATAATTATGGGGTTCCCATATCTCTCAGCAAGATTTTCGAAATGAAGTCTTGTTGCTTCATATGTCTGATCCCTCTTTGACACTAAATGACAAACACTAAGTTAACCGAACAGCAATTTTAGATTCTTACAAAGGTAGGATGAACTAGCAACATACATATAATATCGGGCTTCAGATTTAGTCGTGAAGTTTCCTGAAACCAAAAGAGTGGGATTGACCCACGATTTTGAACAACAGAACTAATTTGCACTGGGAAATCTTCAGGGACATCCTCAAATAGAATCTGCTCAGTCTCAACATCATTCGCAACTCTACCCTTTTCATTTACGCCTCGCTTTAGATATCTTGAAAGGCAAACAAAATAGAGTTAGCACCAGAATTGAAGAGTAAGCACTAAAAAGAAAGACAAGATGTCCAGAGTGAGAAATATAATTAAAGAAGACTGATGGAAATGACCATGTAGTACAGAAACTGAAACCTACAGCATTGCATAATAAACCATGCGAAGAAAGTACTACACAGTAAAAGGGCAACCCGATGCACTAAAGCTCCCGCTATGCGCCGGGTCCGGGGAAGGGCTGGACCTCAAGGAACTATTCATTTAAAAGGTAAAATAACAAATATCGCAAGCCTGGGCATCTTTCTACAATAATTTATAAAGTTATGCTGCAGGTTGTCTATTTTCCCGCAAACATTAGCTATAATAGCTCATCGGAAGCCACATAGACTATGCTATTAACCGCCAACCATGGATTGAAGCCTCAGATCATACAGAAAACTTAGCTAACTTGCCAAAATAGAATACCGTCTGCAAATGTAGACTAGTCTCGATAAAGTTTAGAAGATAAGCAGTAAATACATCTACACACACACATTACAAAAACGTCACACTTTCTTTCCATATCAAAAACGTTAAATACACACACACACATATATATGATATATCTTATCCATGAAGAGGCCAAAAGCATTTGTATTTTATAATGAGAACAGTACAATTTAAACTGTTCAATAGGTCAGGAAAAGGCTAATATACACTGACCAAACAGAAGATATCACATGTCATTTTCCAGATTGCATGACCAACACAAAAAAACTCAAACATTACCTTGTTGTCACTTTTACAAGTAAAACTATTGTCATTAGTGACAAGCTCAGCAGACAGAAATTGTCATCCTCAAACAGCGAGACTTAAGATTAAAAAGTAGTGGATGCGGAAGGAAGATCTTTAAAATGGGAGAGAGTGTTGGGATCAGGAGACTAGAGGCTTTATGTTCCTTTGGGAATGGCTATGGACATCCTCAAATACAATAAATGCATAACAGGGGGAACGCGATATTTGATTAATATGGGAGATCAAGTTATGGATGATTTTCAAATGAAGTAACAAGCCTTTATGAAGTAGTGTCTGGAAAGGGATCATAAAACAGAAGGATTCTTTCTTGGTACCAGATGGGAAAGGCAACTAGTCAGACAAGTGGTTTAGAGACTTGGGCCTCATTCGCTTGCACTTAATGGAGGTTTGAATCTGAATGATCCAGATCTTCGTCCATTAAGTGTTTTTTGTGACAGCGTCTTAATAACGTTCAGACTCTATTAAAGATGCTACTTTTATTTTCGGAAAAAGTTGTGCTCCATATTTTCTCTCTTCTGCAATAATTTTTAAGCCTCTTTCTCCAACTATCAACTATCCAAATTCTTTCCGTTAAATTGGTAAGATTTCAAAACTTTTACAAGTATTTTTGTCTATTAATTTATCGATTGAACAGTATTTCGTGGTCTTACTGTTTTTTTTTTTAATTGGAAAATTAACTTTCTTCTTGGTCTTATTCCTTACCAAGAATTGGTAATATTTACTGTAGAAATCTGGTTGGACCAAGTGCAAAGCAACTTCATAAATACGTATTATATTGTTGAAAGTGGTGATGCCTTCGTAGATTGTTTAAAATCATTTGGATGTAGAAATTATTTTTATTAATAAAAATTTTATACGTAATCCAGGTAGTACAAATTTCTTTTTATTGAACATAAAATATTTATTTATATCTTCAAATATCTTAACTTCTATCAAATAATAATTTTATTTTGTCTAGATTGAAGTTTTTCTAATACTTTGTTGATGTAACTTTAATTACTATTATAATATTTATTGTGTTTACAAATTGATAAATTATAAAGGCAATGGTATACATCTGGTCAAGTGGCAGACTGCCCAACTGAGCAAACAAGAAGGGGGACTTGGCATCAAGAACTTAGGCTCCAAAACAAATGCTTACTTGCAAAATGGCTCTGGAGGTTCACTGTGGAAGATCAAGCACTCTGGAAGGAAGTCATAGCAAGCAATATGGGCAAAGTGACCATTGGCTCTCTAACAGTGTATCTGCCACCTATGGAGGGTCTACATGGAAGTCAATAAGAAACCAGTGGAATGTGATAGAAGGGCACATTAGTTATAAGATGGGAGAAGGCACCAGGATCAGTTTCTGGAAAGATAAGTAGAGGGGTCAGGAACCTCTGAATATTTCATTCCCAGATCTATTCTTACTCAGTGGAAACTCTGAAGCATCGGTTGCTGAAACATGGTCACCTCATGGATGGAATCTAAACTTCAGAAGACTCTTAAATGATTGGGAAGTGGACAGAGTGGGGGAGCTCCTACAAAGTCTAAATGATTTCA
>JACEIK010018232.1:0-10987 GCA_018107945.1 Datura stramonium | reverse complement strand
TATATTTTATCTTTCCTTTTCAACCTAGTTTAAATTTAAATAACATAGTTAAAATCAATCCTTATTTGATCACTAGTTAACTTCCCCACATATTAATGGACCCGGTGGGGAACCACATTTGTGGACCTCGAAAGGTGCCTAACACCTTCCTTTCGAGGTAATTTAAGCCTTTTTCTGACTCTGGTAACCTAGGTAGCTAAATAGACTTCTAGCACAGAACGGTGTCCTTACGCACCTCAAATTGTTAGGTGGTGACCCTTCTTTCATAATAAACCCTTAAGAGCTGTCACATGTTGTATCCCTCTTTTCGCGAGAAAAATGGGTCGCGACAACGGGTATGTTGCAAGTCTTCTATATCGATGCTTATGCTTTGTTAGATACAGGAGCTACCTTGTCTTTTGTGACCCCTTACATTGCTAGTGGTTTTGAAGTTAGTCCTGAAATTCTGTCCGAACCTTTCTCCGTATCTACTCCAGTTGGTGAGTTAGTTGTAGCTAGGCGGGTATATAGAGGTTGCCCGATTACGGTGTTGCATAAGGTTACCTCCGCGGACTTAGTAGAATTGGCCATAATTGATTTCGACATCATTTTGTGTATGGATTGGTTGTTTGCATGTTATGCTTCGATTAATTGTAGGACCCTGCAGTGGAATTCCGATTTTCGGGGGAGGTAGTTTTGGAATGGAAGGGTAATTCAGTCGTACCAGCCGGTCGATTTATTTCCTATATTATGGCTCGGAAGATGATTTCTAAGGGTTGCGTGTACCACCTAGTAAGGGTTAAGGATGTGGAGTCCGAGACCCCGACTATTCATTCAGTTCCGGTGGTGTGCGAATATCCGGAGGTGTTTCCTGATGATTTGCCAGGCGTTCCTCCGGAGAGGAAGATTGATTTCGGTATTGATCTACTGCCCGATACACAACCTATTTCTATCCCTCCTTACAGGATGGCTCCAGCCAAGCTAAAGGAGTTAAAGGATCAGTTAAAGGATTTGTTGGATAAGGGTTTCATTAGACCAAGCAAGTCTCCATGGGGTGCACTGGTTCTATTTGTTCGAAAGAAGGACGGTTCCCTTCGGATGTGTATTGATTATCAACAATTTAATAAGGTCACCATCAAAAATAGGTACCCCTTGCCCAAGTTTGATGATTTATTTGACCAGCTCCAGGGTGCCAGGTGTTTCTCGAAGATAGATCTCAGGTCCGGATATCACCAGCTCAGAGTTCGGGAGGGTGACATTCTAAAGTCAGCTTTCAAAACCCGATATAGCCACTACGAGTTTGTATTTATGTCTTCTGGACTAACCAATTCTCCTGCAACTTTTATGGATCTAATGAACAGGGTATTCGAGGCATACTTGGACATGTTCGTGATTGTGTTCATTGATGACATCCTTATATACTCGCGGAGCGAGGAGGAGCATGTCGCTCACTTGAGGGTAGTAGTTCAGACCCTCAAGGATCGTCAGCTATATGCAAAATTTAGCAAGTGTGAATTTTGGCTGGACTCGGTGACATTTTTGGGCCATGTGGTGTCAAGTGAGGGCATAAGAGTGGATTCTCAGAAAATCGAAGTGGTGAAGAATTGGCCTAGACCGGTGAATCCTTCAGAAATTCGGAGTTTCTTAGGCCTAGCAGGCTACTACCGTAGGTTTGTAGAGGGTTTCTCTCATCCATTGCGGCACCTTTGACCAGGTTGACTCAGAATAAGGTGAAGTTCCAATGGTCATAGGATTGTGAGAAAAGCTTCCAGGAATTGAAGACCCGACTCACTTCAGCACCAATGTTGACTTTACCCGAGGGTACGATGGCTTTGTTGTATACTGTGATGCTTCTAGAGTCGTATTGGGATGTGTGTTGATGCAGCGTGGGAAGGTGATAGCATACGACTCACGACAGTTAAAGGTTCACAAAAATAATTACCCAACCCATGATCTTGAGTTGGCCGCGGTGGTGTTTGCATTAAAGATATGGAGGCATTACTTGTATGGGGTTCACGTGGATGTATTTACGGATCACAAGAGCTTGCAATATGTGTTCACGCATAAGGATCTAAGTCTTCAGCAAAGGAGGTGATTGGAGTTGCTAAAGGACTACGACATGAGTTTCCTCTACCACCCGGGCAAAGAAAATGTGGTTGCAGATGCGCTTAGTAGGCTCTCAATGGAGAGTGTGTCTCATGTGGATGAGGGGAAGAAGGAGTTGGTTAAAGATGTCCACCGACTTGCAAGACTGGGAGTTAGATTGACCAACTCGGCCGATGGAGGTGTGGTTGTACATAGCGGGTCAGAATCGTCCTTGGTGGTTGATGTTAAATCCAGGCAAGATGAGGATCCCATTTTGAGGAAGCTGAAAGAGACGGTGCAGAGTCAAAAGGTGGAGGTTTTCTCCCAAGGGGGAGATGGTGTGCTATGATACTAGGGTCATTTATGTGTCCCAGATGTAGGTGATTTGAGAGTTCGGATATTGCATGAGGCACATGGTACCAGATATTCTATTCATCCAGGATCCACGAAGATGTATCAGGACTTGCGAGAAATCTATTAGTGGGATGGTATGAAGAAGGATATTGGGAGTTCGTAGCAAAATGCCCAAACTGCCAGCAAGTGAAGGTCGTGCATCAAAGGCCGGGAGGCGTACTTCAGGATATCAGCATCCCCACTTGGAAGTGGAAAGAAATTAATATGGATTTCGTTACAGGCTTACGTCGTACTCGCCAACACTATGACTCCATTTGGGTGGTGGTAGACAGGTTAACAAAGGTTGCACACTTCCTACCAGTCAAGACCACGGATGAAGCGAATGATTATGCCAAGTTGTATATTCGGGAGTTAGTTCGACTTCATGGAGTGCCCTTGTCTATTATTTCAGACTGAGGTACTTAGTTTACCTCCCAGTTCTGGAGGTCTTTTCAGAAGGGACTTGGAACTCAGATTAAGCTCAGCACAGCATTCCATCCGCAAATGAATGGCCAGGCAGAACGAACCATTCAGACCCTCAAGGATATGTTGAGGGCATGTGTTATGGATTTCAAAGGTAGTTGGGATGATCATTTGCCCTTGGTCGAGTTTGCCTATAATAACAGTTACACTCTAGTATCCAGATGGCATCATTTGAGGCCCTCTATGGGCAGAGGTGTAGATCTCCCATCGGATGATTTGAAGTTGGTGAGGTAGCCATGATAGGGCCAGATGCGGTTCACGAGGTGATGGTGATGGTCCAATTGATAAGGGACCGGTTAAAAACCGCACAAAGTCATCAGAAATCGTATGCTGATATAAGGAGAAGAGATTTGGAGTTTGATGTGGACGACTGGGTATTTCTAAAGGTATCTCCAATGAAGGGAGTCATGCGGTTCGGAAAGAAAGGGAAACTCGGTCCCCGCTATGTTGGTCCCTACCGGGTTGTGAGAAGAGTTGGTAAGGTGGCGTATGAGTTGGACTTGTCCTCAGAGTTATCTTTAGTTCATCTGGTGTTTCATGTGTCGTTTTTGAGAAAGCGTTTGGGTGATCCAGCCTTGGTAGTTCCGGTAGACAACATTGGGGTAAAAGACAATCTCAGTTATGAAGAAATCCCCATTGAAATCTTGGATCGTCAAGTCCGTAGGCTAAGGAATAAAGAAGTAGCTTCAGTGAAAGTTTTATGAAGGAATTAGCATGTTGAGGGAGCCACGTGGGAAGCCTAAGCGGATATGATGGCTAGATATCTATATTTGTTCTCTACCAGCTCAGCTCTAACTTGAAGTATCAATTTTGCCCTGTGATCCCATTTAGTTTTCATGTTCAGTTTATGTGTGCAAGTTTCTTTTATGTGTATGAATGCGTATGTGAAGCGTGAGATCAATTCAGCTATGTGGTTGATTCGAAGGTAGTCATTCCGTGAAAATTTCGGTTAAAATGATCAGTATATAGCTATGGCAAATTGAATGTTTCTATTCGCTACTTGTTTCGTACATTCGAGGAAGAATGTTTTCAAGGGGGAGATATTGTAATACCCCAGGAAGGGCTAAGAATAGACTCGGGAGTTAAATTTGAAAAGTGCAGAAGAACTGGCAAAACATCACAGAACGGACCACAGAACTACTCGTGGTATCATACCACGAGTCGTTGTATGCTGTCGTTGGGTGGGGAAAGGATGGTGTCACTGGAGACCATGGGAGATGTGACGACTCATTGTGGGAAACAACAGGTCGTCGTTAGCAGTCGTAGGAAGGAGATAGGTTGTTCAGGTGACTTTCAACGGGTTTCCCAACTACCCGTTAAAATAGACCACAAGTCGTTGGTTGTGGTCGTTGTTTGAGTTTTAGTTTTTCCAGTGGACTCTATGGGGGATAATGATGGTCCATTATTTTTTGTGACGGGTCGTGGTGTGACTTGTTAGGAAAAGAGATGCCAAGGTTCAGGGGGTTAACCACGGGCTATGCGATGAGTCGGTGGTTGAAGGTATAGGTCGTCTTGACGATCCATTGTTTGGGCTATGAGAATGGGCTACCAGCAGTGGCTTCAACGAGGGATGTGACGGGTCATCGTTGGTTCCAATGACCCGTTAGTTCCACCCGTGGGATCAATCTGGACAGTTTTTAGGGCGGGTTCATTAAGGGTATTTTTGACTTTTTCACGATATAAGGCCCTAAACTACGTCATTTTGTCTTGGGAAAAGCTGGATTTTAAGGGGATGACCTATTCTAAACTCCCATTCATGCATGTAAGACTTTGAGAGGGGATTAAAGGGGAGATTTCAAGTTTCTCACCTCAATTCCTTCAGTTTCATTCTTGGGTTTTTAAGGAGGGTTGGGAGTTGATAATTCCAGCTATGTAAGGTCTTCAATGGGTGGGTTCTTCTACACCCATGCTTCTTCTATATTAATTATCCATAATTTATTCAAAAACTCATGGGATTTTGTATTTGATTTGTATAAAATTAAATGATTTAATTATGGGTATTGTGATTTTGAAATTTTTCATAATCTACTGATTTTGATCATCTTTTGGGATTTAAATTGATTATAATATTGTTGATTTTAAACTTCTAAAAAATTAAGCATGATTATGCATGCCCCATGATGAATCGATTTATGATCTATTGATCCATTGATGTTTTTGATAAGCCCAGCATGAATTATGAATTTACATATGAATTTATTTTGTTATCTATTATGAACTTATGAATTTCAATCTATATGCATGATCTACAAGTATGTATGAATTTTATCAATCATGAATTATGTTTTTGGTCGACCCACGGGCCTCAAGTCATGGCTAACTCTTTAGGTTCAAGCATGTTACGATTATCATGATTTAACTAGTCCATGAACTCATGTATGTATTATTATGAGCACGATATGTGTTTTGGGAGTAGTATCGAACACCGAGTAGGTTTGGGGCCCATGTTAAGCCCTGGATCTCATGAACTACGTGCCACCATAGGTATGTTGGGACCCTTTCATGTTTTTCCCTAGCCCAAGTGTCCCTTTTCATGTGTGATCACGTCTTTCATGGTTCCTACCCTTGGCAAGGTATGAACACCCTCCCGACTAGGATTATAAATCGGGCTTCATGTGTGCTCATATGGGGTATATATCGGTTAAGAGAATCTCCCAGTGTTCCTCATGATTTATGCATGTTTATGATTATGAATGTTGTCTCAAGTTAATGTTAATTAATGCTCTCTTATTATGATTATGATTATGATTATGATTATGTTTACGTTGCGAATATTTTGAAAACCTTGAGCCTTATGTCATATTATGATAATTATGTTATGAGCATGTTTTCCTATTTTTATGATCATTTATGAGTTTTATACATGTTTTAAATGTCCGTTTTACTTACCTTGCATACTTAGTACATTCTACGTACTGACCGCATACTTTCTATGCTATATCGTTTCATGATACAAGTCCCAGTTCTCAGGCCCATCCTCACCCATAGATAGATCAGCCTTGCTCTCTGCGTACTTGGTGAATCCTCATGTTCCGAGGGCTACATGTGCATACTTTATGTTTTTCTTTCAATTTTCTAGATAATGGATTAGTTGGGGAGTTGTCCCATCAATCCGTCTTTCATGTTTAGAGGCTTATCAAACTAAAAGTTGTATTCCGCCGTATTATATACGTATTGTACTATTTTTCCCTCATGTTATGTTATGATTACGTTCTCTATTCTAAGTCTTCCGATCATGTGATTGAATTAGATGTATGTTCATGCCATGGGTCGACATGGGGTCTCTCGGGGCTCCTTGTCCCGTGTCTACGACTCGGGTGTACATGCGGATCGTGACATAAAGTGGACTCATTAATCAAAAATGGCCTATGATCCTTTCCTAGTTTCCCATCCTCTATCTTGGTACGACTGACCAGGTAAGTTCTAGATTGACACACACAGCAGAATTTAACTACTAAATATCGCTCACACATAGCACAGGTCTACATCATCACTTCTACTAACTTCTAGTTTAGGTACAGCCATATAATGGTAAACATGTTTATAGTTTTAATGCCATGCAAAGATTCACAAAGGTAATACTTGTCTATTCTAACACACACATAAAGAAAATTTAGGAGAGGTATCACATTATCAGTTCAACTATATTCAAAAATTCATGCTCTTGACTACCTTAAGTTCACCTAATTTTCTTTTGACTGACACAAACAAACACAAAAATATAAAAACCTAAACGTGTTGGTTCTACTAGATAAGGAACATCCGAGGAAAAAGATATTCGATGAGGAAAAAGATATCCGGCAAAATCCTCAGGTTATGTTCAGCAAAAATACACAGGTATCTCTTCCCATCCCCATCAAGAAAAGCATGCGTTGTCCTCGACGAGTATATATAAAAACAAAACCATGGAAATAGGGAACATACCTGTGTGACCTAGGCGTCTATGACCTGGTCGGTGGAGGGAGCAAATACTCCTCCAATGTCATCTCTTGTACCACTGGCTTGACTTGGTGCATTTTCAGAATCTACTGAGCCCGTACCCTTTCCACGAGCTCTCTCTGCCTCAACTGCGGCCCTCTGTCGAGCCTCCTCTCTGGATAACTGCATCGCTATCTCCATTTCTCTCCGCTCTTGCTTCTGCTCACGGAGCAGAGAATCATCTTCCTCAAAGCTTGCGTCCTCACGAGGCCTCTTGCCCTTATCCTGCGCCACTGGCTCCTCAGTGATGAAGTCAAAATTGGTGGTAGCTCTTCTTCGCTCTCTCATCAATCACTAGAAGCAATAGTGGAGGATCACAGCTACCTGTCGTGCGGACAACTCTCGCACCTCTGCTCGGAGTGCTGCTACCTCCGTATACCACCTTGCCAGCTCGGGCGCCTGTAACTGTGCAAGGTGCTCATCCATGCGCCTCTCAAAATCATCTAACCATCCATGCACTGAGCTAGAGAGCACCTCCAACTCCTTTGTAACCCACAACTTAACTTGCTTCATTAGTACTTTAACTTGAAGAGCCATGTGTGCTTGCTATTTTTCGACTTTCGCTAGCAGTCTAGCCATGCCGGTCAGGAATTCTTGGGAAATAGTGACTAGACCGGTTGTAGGAGCACGTGAGGGTGCAACAGGTGGCCGAGGTGCTGCTGCTGAGGATGAGGACTCTAGAACCTCCGCAGGTGCAAGAATGTCAGTTGTATCCGTAGCCTCAGGCTGGTTACCAATCTCTCTGGCCTCTGTGGGCTTTGCTGCAATCTCAGTAAACACTGCAACTTCAGTCTGCATACCGCTACTCAATGCCTCTTCCAATAAAGCTACTCCAGCGGATGCAGCAGACTGACTCATCACTCTCGATACCGGGTTTGTTTCATCTCTTATCAACCCGATATCAGTGATCTTATGGACCACCACTCACTGATCAACCGATGGAAATTCTAGCACCTTTGACTCCTAACAGAGTCTATCAACGAGGCATGGAAAGGGAATGGTAGTGCTATCATTTATCGCCCGCTCTCGAATCACTTCAGCAATATACCGCGGGAAGTTTATGGCATACCCCTCCGTGATACTAGCTACCAGTGCAGCTCTTTCAAGTGAAAGAACATTATCATTGTTGGTCGGTACCAGCCTGTGCTGAACCAATGTCCACTAGAATTTAGCTTGGAAGTTCAATGTGGCCTTTTTTCTCTGGGACTTGGTGCTATGCAACCACTTAACCAGTGAACCCCTTGTCGCAATGACTCATGATAGCCAAGTGTACTTCCTAATTCGTTCTACACTGTTCAACTTCTTGGTTTTGACTTTCTTTAGCTCTGACAATCTATGATCGAACTCGACTGTATTCATTGAGGCATGATAGTCTAGATTATAGAGTAGTCTGGAGATGGTCCTCTCAGAGATATCTACAGGTGTCTCCCGAACCAACACCTGCGTCAATGCGGGTCTCTTCTTCCAGTCTTGGCCTCCCAATGCCAAACATTGTAACGTGGTTACGTAGGCTACAAAAAACTCTCTAACTAGTAAAGGGATGTAGCTCCCCGATGGCTCAGTTAACCACCCGAACCTATATCTATCAAACAAATCCTGCAGTTCAGGGAGGTCCTTGAGCCTCGTGGTGACCAGTCTGGGCTCCTCGTAGATGCTCCTCTTTGGATGGCCTTTTTCATTCGAAGAAATGTCCCTGTTATAAATGACCCTCATACCGTGAACAAACCATTGCCGCACCTATCGTGGTTGATCATTAGATGTATTGGACGTCTCTGTCAACTCACCATCTGTACTTCCCTGTTGGGAACATGACTCATCCACACCCTCTACATTTTCTGCAGATGTGGTGCCCTCGGGAACAATTGGGACTGTGGCCCCAACATTCTCTTCTGCTCGGCTTGGTGGGTCTCTTGCAAGTGGAGTAAGAGCATTAACCAAGGCTATCGGATTTTTAGGTCGTTGGGTCCTAGCCTTAGTGGATCTCCTCACAAGCTGCCCTTGTGAAACTTCATATTCCTCCTATGAGCTACTCGACTCTTCGGAGGAGGAGGGCGCGTCCCTAAGTCTGCAATATGATGGTTGACTCCTCTCCGGCACCTATTTCTTGGCCGGACCTTTCTTTGGTGTACCCTTCGGAGCCATTGTACCTGTGGAATAAAGATTAGTATGCAAAATGAGATGAAACAAAACAAATTTTAATTGTGTCCCTGCAGACAGGACGAAGGACTCACGAGTCGTTGCCATTGGCCACGACTCGTGAGGTCACTCGTTGTCTGCATGTCCTTTTATTTTGTTGGACCAGTGAACTTAACAACTGGTCATAACGAGTCATTACTTGAGGAAACGACCCGTTAGACTAGTCGTGAGGCACACTGGTTGCTTAGCCCAATTCCCCACTCAAGACGAGCTACACAACGAGTCATTGGTTGATACTATGACTCGTTATATGGCTCGTGCTCAAGAGTCTAAGAAAAATAACATTATCCATTACTCATCTCAACTTAAATTTCACTCTCACAAGCACAGATCCCATTTTACCTCAAATAACATTGATTCATCTCAACTGGAACTTTAATGGAGATTAGGGTTTAACGGGCATTTCATAACAAATCAAACAATCTCATATTCCTCATCAGTTATTCATTTCAATTCAACCAACACAAGGATAAAATTCGTTTATAGCATTATATTCACTTGTTGAGCATGATTTTAAGTTCCAAACAACCTAGTGTTTTCATCTTATATCAAACATAGATCATCAAGGCAGAGAAAGTTTACAGGGATGAGTCAATTTAAAATACTTGCAAAAGAAAGAAATTAGTACTCAAAGAAATTGCAGTTGAGCAGAAGAGGGATTTTAACTTGAAATTTCGATAGAATGTGGCGCTTGAGCAAAACTGAGTGCGATCGTATGTGTGTGAGTGCTTTGCGAGTGAGAAGTGATCTTGGGATGATGAAGGTGGGAAATCTTGAGTTAAAAATTGAGCTTTAAATTCAGATGAAATTTTGGAGGGAAAAAATTTGGTGGTTTATATGTTAAAAACAACAAATTACCCTAATTTGTGCGTGGGTCGGGTCGGGTGGAAGTTAATTAAAAGCATACCACGACCCACGTGGCAGTTCGTTAAAAAGAGCAACGACTCGTTTGGCTGTTCATTCAATTGATTGGGTGTCAAGTCTTACCTGGGACCTAACAACTCGTGCAACGACTCTTGGTGTTACCCAACAAGTCGTGGCCTGAGTCGTAGGCCCTAAACTTTAGTAGCTTCATGAAGGGTCTCTTGACGATTCCTTGGAACTCCCAATGATTCTTTCAGTCAGTCGTTGTCACCATTTTCAGCTCAATTCCATTTTTTATCCAGTAGACTTAATGGAAGACCCCACGATTCGTTGTCACTGGCAACGACTCGTTTGGTCAATCGTTGTCTACATTGTTTTCTATGGCAGTGATTAGGATTTACTTAACAAGTCATTTGGTCTGATGGAGACTCGTTCTGTGCATTTTGGCACCAGCAACTCAAGTTCAGATTTTTGGTTTTAGCTTCAAATTTCCCATCTTAATCACCTGCACACATCAACACACGTAAACACTATATTTTTCTTACAGTTACAACTTGGGGTGCCTCCCAAGAAGTGTCTGATTTAATGTCGCGGAACGACGCGGGTATTTTGACTATTCAGACTTCACCAAAATATCTCCATGAGTTGCCTCTCATGCAGCACCTAATTTAATATCGCGGCACGACGCAAGTCCCCGAGTTACTCAAATTTCACCCAGAGCCTAGAGCTTCACCAGCTTTATTTTTTCACTTTTTTCTAGATATGCTTTCACCCGTTGACCATTGACTTTAAAGCACTTTCCTTCATGATTTTCCAGTTCAATTGCCCCATGGGAGAATGCTTGAACCACTTGAAAAGGCCCCAACCATTTGGACTTCAACTTGCCAGGAAACAAGCGAAGCCTAGATTTGAATAGTAACACCATATCACTCGGGCTGAACTCTCTCTTCTCAATCTTCCGGTCATGCTGAATTTTCATTCTTAGTTTATAAATTTCAGAACTCTCATA
>JACEIK010018230.1:0-10990 GCA_018107945.1 Datura stramonium | reverse complement strand
CTTGTCTTTTGATAAGATTTTGTGGTTAGGATAGAAATATACCTAATACCTTGCTTGGTTGATAAAATGGGAAGAGAGAAAGACACCGTCTTAGATTTGTTACTCCACCACTCGAAGAAGTATTTCGCTGACCACATTTAGACTTAATTAAACTCTATCGAAAACTTCTATAATCAACACTTGTGGCGTTTAATATCACACTTGAACTTGATAGTTAGCTGAATTGGTCCAGTCCCTGTGGGTTCGACATCCGGCTCTTAAAAAGGGCCACTATATTACTTTTATGACCCGTACACTTGCGGGAACATCAGTAATCAACCAGCCCCACAAACTCCAATAGGTCCCCTTAGTGGGAAAGTTATCGATGCGGAGTTTGGGGCTGCCTTTAGAATGGTGATGCACGCCATCGACACCCAGCTTAACCAGCAAGCAACCGTACCTATTAACTCTACTGGTGGGATGACAGCTACTAGGGTTCCAGACTTCACTAAGAAAGGACCCTCTGTTTTCCACTATCAAAGGGCGGATGGGGAGTTTAGGGAAAGAGATAAGGGGAACAAGAGAGCCAGGACAGACAAGGGAAAGTGGTGGATACCGATCATAGCCCCGTCAAAGGTCATTAGCCCCGACAAAGTTGACAGGCAATGTTCAATCTAGATCTAGGGTAAGGGAGATTACATATCCAATTTGTTGGAAATATGGAAGGAACCATCCCAAAAATTGCTTGATCAGAAGGGATGTCTGCTTTGGATGTGGGAAGCCTAACCATAGAATTTGAGACTTTTCATCAGCCTAGCAAAACGACGTCAGTGGTCATACTGATCCAACTTGCCGAAGATATGGAATGAACCACTTAGGAAAGTTCTTGGTGGGTTCCAATGCTTGCTTTAGGTGTGGCAAGCCCAGTCATAAGCATAGAGATTATCCAGCAGCCAAACGGGGTGAAGGTATTACCCCATCCACCTCGTTTGTAGCTCCGATAGCTTGCCCACCTTAGTAGGGCACGTCAGTTGGTGTAGGTAGTGGACAACGTCAGGATCGAGAGAGCTCGCCAGATCTAGTCACATGTCTTTTATAAGCTTTTCATGTTGAATCTTGCATACTTCTACGCTCAAGAACTACAGTATAAGGCATATGATTCCTTTAAGTGTCTTGGTATGAGTTTTATTTCAGTATATTGTGTTGTATGGTTAGAGGATTGAATGAATGGAGGGATACGACATAAGAAGTATGATGCCTCTAAGGTAACCTTAGAGTCAAATGAGTAGTCAAGAGTTAGTGATGAAAGCCTAGCCTTAAGAAAGGATCAAAGAGCCTTAGAATGATGACATTAAGCTAAAGGGGAGATGATAATTCGAAGGGCTAAGACAAATCTTGAGTTGTTTCTAGTAAGGAAATTCCAAAAATAGTCTCTAGGGGATGTCGACCTATTCAGATGTTTTCCCTTATGTTTCAGTCAACACTACGCTCTACTCATGCTTGTGTTCAGATACCCAGGATGATATGTAACAACTTCAGTCAGCGACCTCAGTCTTACTTCATTAATCTGTATATCTCAACCTCACGTCAAGAAACTTATTATGTATGTAAACTCATGTCTCTCAACATGCTCCGCTGTATGAACTCATTCCGTATGATTTGCCTTAGCGGCTCATAAGATCATGTTATATCAGGTATATGCCCAACATAGATTTCTTGAATGATTCATGCTCATGATTTACTTACTCTAAGCCCTATGTATGTTCCCCCATGATGGAAATGATGGTTACATTGTGTACGTTTAGGATAACTCTCTATTCATGCGATATGTGCTAGGTATGTAGAAGTTCATGAAGTGCAGTTATTAGCCAAGCCTAGGAGATAAGGGAATTCTTGAATAGTGTTGGCTACAAGAAGACATAGGATGATCGCAAGTAATAGGGTTGAATGAGGTGGTGATGTACCGGTAGACCATAGTATGGTGTGACTAGTGATTTCTTGATTAGAGCTCCAACTTGTGTGAATTTCTTGTTAAGGGGAAGTAATGTTATTAGTTTATAACTCTAGGTTTCCAGAGTTGTGGTCGAGTTAGGTTGAACGTGGTTGAGGTATGCCGTTGGATTCATACTTTAGTACAACTAGGGGCTCGGGAAAGGAGTGTAGGCTAGAAAGGTTGAGCATCAGGCGGCTGGGAGGTATGCTATAGGGTATCAATATTCCTACTTGGAAGTGGGAGGAGATCAAAGTAGATTTCATTACAGGGTCACCTCGTACACGCCAACAACATGATCCAATCTAGGTGATTATAGACCATATGACCAAGTTAGCAGAAGGACTAAACTAGACTTTATATTCGGGAGTTAGTTCAGTCGCATGGAGTTCCATGTCCATCACCCCAGATAGGGGTACTCAGTTCATCTCTCAATTTTAAAGATCGATTTAGAAGGGTCTTAGTTCTTAAGTGAAGCTTAGCACAACTTTCCAGCCATAGACAGATGGTCAGGCTGAGCGGACCATTTAGATCTTGGAGGATATGTTGATAGCTCATGCAATTTATTTTAAAGGTATTTGGGATGGTCATTTGCCTCTCATCGAGTTGGCTTATAATAACATCTCCCGTTCCAGATTCAGATGGCTTAGTTTGAGGCTCTTTATGGGAGGAGGTGTAGTTCACCTATCAGTCGATTCAAGGAAAGTGAGGCCATATTGATACAACTAGGTTCAGTTCATGAGGCTATGGATAAATTTCAACTTATTAGGGATAGGATAAAAATAGCACAGAGCCGACAAAAATCTTATGCACATGTTTGAAAGAGAGGGCTTGAGTCTGTCGTTGATGATTGGGTGTTTCTGAAGGTGTCTCCCATAAAGGGAGTTATGAGGTTTGGAAACAAGGGGAAAGCTTAGTCCCTAATATATTGGTCCTTATAGGATTTTGAGGCATTTTAGCAATGTAGCCTATGAGTTGGAGTTACTGGCAGAGTTAGCTTCGGTACATTCAGTTTTTCATGTTTCCTCATTGAAAAAGTGCATCAGAGACCCAACTCTAGTTATTTTGGTAGATAGAGTTAGTGTGAAGGATAGTATTACCTATGGAGGGGTTTCGTTTGAGATCCTTGATCATCAGGTTATTAAGTTGAGGAACAAGGGAGTAGCTTCAGTGAAGGTTTTGTGGAGGAATCAGCTAGTCCAGGGAGCTACGTGGGAAGTTGCAGCGGACATGATGGCTAAATACCAACATTTTTTCCCTTGCAGCTCAGTTCCAACATGAGGTACCGGTTTCCTTCTTAGTACTCCATTCATTTTCATGTCATGATCATGTATCTTAGTTCCTTTCATGTATTAGCATGCATGTATGGTTCATGAATTCAGTACAGTTGTGTGTTTCATGTTCGGAGCCAGTCACTGCCTTAGTTCTTTGTATAGCTATTCACTTTTGGAATTACAACTCTTTCCCTAGACTTTCATCTTAGTTTTCCCATATTCCAGGATGAATGCTCCCATGGGGGAGATATTGTAATACCCCAAAAAGTATCTTAGATTGGACCCAAGACTTACAGCAGAAAACAATAGGAAAACAACACTAGAAAAAACAACCAACCTCAGTATGGTTCGTTATTGGAACCAACGGGTTGTTGGTTGTGCCCATTGTTGAGTCCCAGTGAGCTGTTAAAAATTGTCCTAGAATCAACAAGGGGATATGTATGGACCATTTTTTGATTATTCGGGTCATTATCCGGGGTCATTGAATTAGATTCATAGAAGTATCCGAGATTTATTCCAGAGACCACGAGTCTTAGTATGAATCGTAGTGAGGTGGTACAAGACATAGTATCCGTCTATGGTATGAAGATCATAGAATGACTTATATGGCTTGGGAGGTATGAGCAACATGTAACAGATTATAGGATCATGGTACAGTTAGTACCATGTTTCTGTATGATGAGATACAATAACGCCTCGAACTTTTGCCCTAAGTTTGGAACATTCTAGGTATGTTGATAGACCCGAACCCGATGAATTTTATGAAAACAAGGTTTTAAAATCAATTCTTAAGTGTGAGAAGTGCATTGGATACAAATTCAGGTCATAAGGAACCTCTAGCATAAAGTTGAGTTAAGAGCTTTCTTACCGATTGAGTTTTCATATAAGTTCTTATAAGGGTCAACTGAAAATGACTATAGCTCTCAATTTACAAAGTTTCTTTGGGTTATTCAACATATCAAATTGGATTCCTTTGATTATTCTTTCCAACACATCAGAACTTCATCAATCGGAGTTTAGAGTAAAAAGTTATGAGCAGTTTAGTGAAACAACACCAGGCATTGGACGAACCTTGGTACGGGTCGTCCTATAAACCAACGACCCGTCCCTTTGGTCATTGGTTCTGCCATTTCAGGTTATTTTTCGGATGTTTGGGAGTATTTTGGTAAAATCCTATGATTTTAACTCCTATGACGTCATTTTAGGCTTCCTAAGGGTCAGATTAAAGGGTTAAACTTAGCCTAAATCTTCATTCCCTTCAAAGATCGTAGGTGGGATTTTCTCTAATGAAAGGAGCTAGGGTTTTTCTTGAAGCTCTTCCAAATCTTCCTTGGGTCTTCAAGACAAGTCAAGGGATCATCAACCCAGATATGTAGTGCTATGAATGAACGATTTCTTCCACCGTCATGCCCTTCCCAAGTTGAATTCATGAGTCCCACCTCCCATGCCCTAGATTTCAGAATTTCTTGGGTTAAGCTTATTGCGGGTGAATCCTTTCATGTTCTACCATAAAATCAGTCTTTTTGCAATTAAAATTATGTTTCTATGATTATGACTACATGTCCCTTATCAAATCTCTCATGAATCGATAAAATTCATGTCTCCAAGCATGATTTATGGAAATTCTAAGGTTAGACACAATTCTCATGAAATCTCTAATGAACTCAACTTTCTTATGATTAGATTCATGCTTTATGATTATGATTACTTATTTTCTATTATAATCTCTCATGGATCTATATTTTTTCAAGTTTATGGTGACTTTATCCAATTATGCATGATTTTATGAGTTTCAAACTTATGAACATATGATTTCAAGTTATGATGTTTTATTCAAATCTGATTATGATTTCATGAATTAGACACTCCCATGAAAAATTAAGAATGTTTTTACGTTGATGATTATGATTCATGTGCATATTTTTGGGAGTAGTGTCTAGCAGTAAGTAGGCTAGGAGTTTAAGCAAACCCGAGCCTCATAACTACGTGCCACTGTAGGTATATATTCATGTTCAAACCCTACTAGGATCCACAAGTGATATCACAACTTAATCATTCCTTCGCTTGGAAAGCTTGGAACGACTTTGCTAACTTGAGCGAGATAGTTGGGCATCATATAAGCTCTCTCATGATGGTGTCAGTTATGATGAGTCTCCCACTGTTCCTCATGATTTAAGATATTCATGTTTAGTTTTTATGGTATTATGTTTTATAGTATAACTGACCCGTTGGTCAGTTTATGAATTTTAATTATGATTTCAAACATGCTAAACCATATGATTTTTACCTTAAAAAAACCTTGAATCATTATGCTTCAGTTTATGATGAATATTTCATGCTTATGACTACCTCACGACTATGATTCTATCATGTTACCTCTACTCTCATATTTTAGCTTATCCTATACTCATGGTCTTATTGTACTAATTTACGAGCATCTTTTATTTACTCTATATACTCAGTACATTCAAAGTACTGACCGTATCTACTATGCTATAATGTCTCATGATATAGGTTCGGGTGACCAGTCTCAGTCCCCATGTTAGTCTCTGTCATGCTCCACCTTGGGAGGCATGACTGGCACCTAGTGCCACACAGGGATCTGGACTAACCTAATTGGCATGGTGCAATACTGGTGTACACTTGTAACTTAATTCAAGAAAATGACGAGCTATATCTCGAATGTAAATATAGCCTCTGGACGATAAGGCCACCTATAAAAGAAGACTGCTAACCAACAACACAATAACAGGAATCCTATGCGGGCCGACAAGACCACCATGTTGTCTAGTCATAACTGAAATGAAACCAGGAAACTAAACTATGCTATAGCCAACAAGGCTGCTAACTGACAGCTATACAATGCCCCACACAGCCATCACATGAAATAAAACATACATAGGACCACACGTCCAACAACAAAAGCTAATTACTGGAAATCTATAGCCTACAAGCCTCTAAAAGTGAAATAATGGTCGAGACAAGGCCCCAACCAACCCATAAACTGTACAACACAAGAACAAACCTCTTCCAACTATCAACTCTGGTGGAAAGGAGCTGAATGAACTACTAACTCCAACTAATGGCTAAGAATTCCCCAAACCGCGTCTATCTGCACTTGTAGGCAAGTAATGCAATGCCTTGAGGATGGGTGTCAGTACAATATATACCGAATATGTAAGGCAGAAGAGTAATAACTGAATGAAACTGAATAAGCTGAAGTAAATAGGAAGACGAGTAAGAAGTTATCCTGAGAAATATCACCGTCTGAGATATCTAACTAACAAATATATAAGTACAAACAAGAACCTAATCGGGCTCCCATAGGTCTGGAAGGTAAAAACAGCACAGAATAACATACTTGGGCCCCCATATGGCCCGGTAAGTTCAAACAATGTACACTTCTGCTATCTCGCTACTAAAGGTTTGTAAACATACTATAACTCCAGAATGCTTGCTCTCTGAAGCTGTATCCGAGCCTGATAGGCTCCTATAGCTGTGTCAGTGTCTGAGTTGTCTGGGCTGTGCAATTTGACCCAGAGCTTGGCTTGACTATGGGTCATAATGTGACTGTTGTAACTAGATCCCGAGCCTTGGATCGACTATGGATCATACTGTAACTGGACCCCGAGCCTTGGCTCAACTATGGGCCATAATATAACTGTTGTAGCTGGACCCCGATCCTTGGCTCGACTATTTGTCATAGTGTAAGCTTTGAAAATTGGATATGGCCCTCAAGGCCTCACTCTGGTCCATCTGGACATCATACTGCTCTAGAAAGCATAAACCTATAGGCAACAACACCCAAACTCCGACTATCGTATACAAAACTTAAGCTAGCTAGGGTTATCTCTGATGAGGGTTACTATATCATTGCTATCGTCCCAATTCAATTCATAACAGCTGGCCACAATAGGTTTAATCTGAGGTACTGTACATACACAAGTCACACTACTTTACGATGAGCATAACTTGTCGAAAATAATAGGCTTACTTACCTCAAGTACCGACTTTTTGTTTAACTGGAGAGTTTCAACTTGTAAAGATGGTTCTTTTCAACTGTAGCCTTGATGCTGAGAGAATAGGACTAATTTCAATACTAAACTCGGAAAAAAATGATAAATTTCAATAATAATATCAACTATAATTCAAATCTAAATAACTCGGTGAAAACCTGCAATTTCCCGAGAGCTTATAAGGGAGGAGTGCTAACCTAACTCCTGTGGCCGATTAGGATTCAATTTGGAGTGATTCTAACAACTTTTAATCGACAGGATTTTGATATGCCAAGTGAATTTTCAAAAATAACTCCTTAGCAATTCTTCCTGTAGGCCTAGAACTTGTTACCCAAAGTTAATTTACGTTTGGACGACGTTTGATAGCATAATTGGGCGAAAATATATTGAAAATTGCATGTTCTCTCTGTTTAGCCGAGGGAATATTTTTTTTAAATGAGATAAAATTGAACTAAGGGAGTATATATACAAGTATGGGCGGTGGAATGGGGGTGCCTCGGGCCGGCCATCACGCCATGCGCTTGGCGCGTCGCGCCTCCCAAGGTGCCAGTGTGCTTGACGTGTCGCACTGGCCCTTGCGGCCTTGCCTCGCCTGACCCTTCTTCTGAGTCTCTTTCCACATGCATCAAGCTTACTTTGCTCAATACAACCCACGTGTATGCCTACTAACCCTCAACATTTTATGGGGTGTAACATCCTCCCCCCCTTAGGAGCATTCGTCCTCGAAAGCCAACTTCAGGCTTGAAGGAGTTAACTCTTTTAACTAGTACTTAAAAAAATTTTGGTAGAGTCTCCCCTATAATATGGACTATCGGAAAACCTGAAATGCATAGGCGTCTCACAGGACGCTACAACCAACTAGCCCGCACTGTAAAAGTAGATATATGAATAGTACCAGTAACATTAGTAATAAAGAAATATCTAAATAACGATCTCACCTCAACTACATATTTTGGGTCAATCCTGGTATAAGTGAGGGTATCTAGATATCGTATCGTCCTAAGCTTCGCAGGTCATCTTTTCTTTATTTTTGTTCCTCCACAGCACTTTAACAGACGCTACATCTTTATTTCTCAGTCTACGAACCTGTCTATCAAATATTGCAACTAGAATTTCTTCATAGGCCAACTCCTCAGTAACTTGAACTTCCTTAACAGGCACAACTTGGGACGGGTCCCCTATACACTTTCGCAACATAGAAACGTGAAATACCAGGTGAACAAACTCTAACTCTGAAGGTAACTCTAATTCATATGCCACTCGGCCTATCCTTCGGATGATCCGATACGGCCTAATGAACCTCGGGCTAAGCATTCCTTTCTTGCCAAATCTCATCACGCCCTTCATCAGCGACACTTTAAGGAATACCTAATCATTAACATCAAATTCCAAGTCTCTACGCCGCACATCAGAGTAGGATTTGTGACAACTCTAGGCCATCAGTTACCGCTCTCTAATAAGCTTCACTTTTTCTTCTGACTGGTGAATCATATCTGGTCGGATTAACTCTGCCTCTCCTACATCAAACCATACGATTGAGGACCTACACTTCCGCCAATATAACGCCTCATAAGGCGCAATTTGAATTGTATAATGGTAACTGTTATTATATGCAAATTCAATAAGGGGTAAATACTCATCCCAGCTTCCCCTAAAATCTAGGACACACGCTCGCAACATATCCTTGAGTGTCTAAATGGTGCGCTCTATCTGACAGTCTGTTTGGGGTGGAAGGCTGTACTCAAATTAACTTGTGTCCCCAAACCTTCATGAAATAATTGCCAAAATCTCGCTATAAACTATGCCCCTCTATCTAAAACGATAGATGCTGGGATATCGTGCAATCAGACTATCTCTTTAATATATAGCTCCGCTTAATCTTCTGCTGAGAATGTAGTCCGGACTGGTAGTGAGTTGATTTTTTCAACCTATCAACAATCACCCAAATAGAGTCAAATTTGCGTCTGGTACGGGGTAGTCCTATCACAAAGTCCATATTAACTGCCTCCCATTTCCACATAGGTATAGCCATCTTCCGAGTTAGCCCGCTAGGTTTTTGATGTTTAACTTTCACCTGTTGGCAATTAGACACTTTGCTACGAATTTGCCTACACCTTTCTTCATTCCAGGACACAAATATATCTCTGTTATCTCATGGTACATCTTCGTAGAACCTGGATGAAGAGAGTAACGAGAGTAGTGTACCTCCACCATAATCTACTAGCGGAGCCCAACTACATTTGGAACGCAGAGGCAACCTCTGTACCTGAAAACCCTATCTCTGGTTAACTCGAAAGCTGATAATTCACCTTGCTGAACCTTATCTCTAAGTTGTGCTAAATGAGAATCCTCATACCTCCGCTCTTTTACCTCTAGCACCATGGACGATATTGCTGTATTATGAATTATAGCCCCATTATCCTCTAAATCCACCACCCAAACTGCTAACTGGCCAGCCGGTGCAATTCTCGGGCCATTTCCCGTTGTTCTGGTCTCAGATGTGCTAAACTACCCATGGATCTGCGGCGGAGGGCATCAGCTGCGAAATTGGCCTTCCCTGGGTGATACAAAATGTTCACATCATAGTATTTCAATAACTCTAGCCAATGGCGCTGTCGTAAATTCAGCTCATTCTGTGTGAAAATGTATTGGAGGATTTTATGATCAATAAATTTGTCCACATGTACACCATACAAGTGATGCCTCCATATTTTTGAGGAGTGAACCTCTGCAGCTAACTCCAGATCGTGGGTGGGATAATTCCTTTCATGTTTTCTCAATTGCGTTGAAGCATACTTAATTATCTTCCCGTGTTGCATCAAAACTCACCCTAACCCGATGCCTAAAGCATCGCAATATACAACGTAACCTTCTAAACCTTCTAGCAAAGCTAAAACTAGTGCTGATGTCAATTTATTTTTCAATTCCTGGAAACTCAGCGCACAGGCCTCGGTCCACTGAAATTTAGCTGCTTTTTGAGTTAATATAGTCAAAGGCGCTGACAGGGTAGAAAATCCTTCCACAAACCTTCTGTAATACCTGGTTAATCCTAGGAAACTGTGAACCTCTATTGGAGTTGTAGGCCTAGACCATGTCTTCACTACCTTAATTTTCAATGAATCAACCTAAATACCAACCTTTGTTACTATGTGGCCCAAGAAAGCTACATAATTTAACCAGAACTCATATTTAGAAAACTTTGCATATAGCTAGCAGTCTCTGAGGATCTAAAGTACTGTTCGCAAATGATCTCTGTGTTCTGCTTCTGAGCAGGAGTATACAAGAATATTGTCAATGAATACTATCACAAACAGATCTAAAAATGGCCTGAAGATACTATCATTATGTCCATGAATGCTGCTGGTGCATTTTTCAACCAAAAGGACATAACTAGGAACTCAAAATGACCATATCTTATCCTGAAAGCTGTCTTCGGGATATCCTTCTCTTGAACTCGAACCTGGTGGTACCTGGATCTCAAATCTATTTTAGAGAAATATTTCTCCCCTTGCAGCTGATAGAATAAATCATCTATTCTTGGAATAGGGTATTTATTCTTAGTAGTGACTTTATTCAACTACCGATAATCTATACACGTGTATAGGGAACCATCTTTCTTTCTTAAAAACAAAACTGGTGCACCCCACGGTGTAGTACTTGGCCTGATAAAACCCTTATCTATATATTCAGAATGAAAGTTAGTAAAGCAATATCAGACAGTCAGATAATAT
>JACEIK010018226.1:0-10994 GCA_018107945.1 Datura stramonium | reverse complement strand
CTTTCCCCGGGCCTTTTTCTAGCATATATGACATTCTAAAACTCTTAACCAACATGCGAATAGGCCATCTACATGTCAAGAATTTACGGGGTGTAACACATACCACCCGCAAACAAGTGGCCAGGTGGAGATATCCAATAGAGAAATTAAGAACATACTTGCCTAGATTGTTAATACCAATTGGACCGACTATTCTAGGAAACTGGATGATGCATTTTGGGCATACAAAACTGCATATAAAACACTAATTGGAGCTTCCCCCTACCGGTTGGTTTTTGTCAAGGCTTGCCATTTTTTGATGGAGTCGGAACACAAAATACTATGGGCCTTGAAGAAACTAAAAAATGGAATAGGATGATGCTATAAAGCTCAGAATGAGTCAGTTAAATGAATTGGATGAGTACCGATTCTACTCCTTTGAGAATGCAGTCCTTTATAAGGAAAAGATGAAATATCTACATGATAAGAAGATTCAGCATCATGATTTCCACTCCAGTGATCAACCACTGTTGTTCAATTCCAGGCTCAAATTATTTCTTAGGAAGCTAAAAATAAGTTGGTCAAGACCATTCAAGGTGGTGAGTGTTACTCCTTACGCGATTGTGGAGTTGGAAATAGAAGATAGGACCCAACCTTAAAGGTGAATGGTCAACAGGTTAAGTATTACTTGGGCATCACAGAAAAAGAAAGGACCGTGGAGAAATTCCATTTGGGGGATTGCCCAACTTCAGTCTAACAAGATGCCTTCATGTTCGTCGAGTCGCGATATTAAACTAGGTGCTTCTTGGGAGGCAGCCTAAACATTTAGACTAATGAGTGTTGTTTTATGCAGGTATACTTAGCATGTTGAAGGAAAAAATCAGTCAAAATAGAAGGCCCAAATTTTCAACCGTAAAAGACGACTAGAAAGATGGATTGCTCTTTTAAGAGATGGACCGTCTGTGCGACCATCAATTGCCTCCTACGAAATCATTAAGGGTATTCTTGTAAATCCTAAGCTCCTAAGTCCTAAACTACGCCGTTTTAAGCCCTAAAAGGAGTGTTTTAAGAGGGTTTAGCCTATATCAAGTCATTAGGCTTTCCTATGCATGCAAACCTTTGAATTCTCTTGGAAGATCAATTTAGAATTCTCTCAATTCTTCCCCAATTCTCTTGGGCTTTCAAAGATAAGTTAAGAATCAGTTTACTTAGGTATATAGGGCTTGAATGAGAGTTTCCTTTCACTCTCATGCTCAAATTTCTCCTCAAGTTCATGAATTCAAGTTATAATTAAAGTGTATGATCTTATAAGGTTTTAACCCAATTTTATAAAATTCTCTATGATATGTCTATGGGTTAATTCCCCTTATGTTCTAAAGCATGTTTTGAGAATTATGGGTAGATTTTATACACAAATTGATTATAAATTCATGATTTCAAGTTATTAGAAATTATGTCCTATTATGCAAGTTTCATGAATAGTCAAGTTTATGATTCATGATTTCAGGTATGATGTGATATCTAGCATGAATGAATGTTTATAAATTACTCATGTATGAATCCATGATATTGACTTATGAAGTCTATTTCAAGTATGCATTATTTTATGATTTTGGAAAGCCCACACAAGTTAAATATGCTTTCATGATTTAGCCAAGGCTAATAAGATCAGCTTATCATATGTTTTATGAAAAGGTAGAGCCCGGATCTATCAAAGCATAAACTGAGTGAGAACAGACATCTAATTTACCTGTCACAACATCTATCGACGACTCTGACTCTTGTCACCCTGGTAGTGCCTATGTGCGGTCCTGGCCGCTACCTGAACTGGATTCCCAGGATCTACCTCGGCCCCTGCCAGTTGGAGCGTGAGGGTCTGCACCCTGCAGAGGGTGCTGGGGCATACGAACCTGCTGAAGACCTGTCCTACTGACCTTAGCTACTCTGGCGTCTAGTTGGACAATTTCTCATTGTATGCCGCTCCTGTCTGCAAGAATAGCAGGCTGTAGAGCCATATCTGCACCTCTCCATATGCTGCCTGTGGCAGGTACTGCATCGTGGCACTGCTAATTCTGTTTGATCCAGTCCTCTCTATTGTTGTGAGCCTGATGCCCGTGAACTCTCGCCGGGACTTGACTGTCCATGATGATCTGATCTGCTACCCTACCACTGCTGGAATGGGGGCCTGGGCGGACTATCTGATAAGCAAGGCCAGGGTCCACCCAGAAAATCCTTCTGAAAGTCTGCGGGCCTACCCCTCCGATGCTGCTCCTAACCTGCCCTCTCCATGGCATACTGACTCTGCTTGAGCTCCTCTATATTCTGGGCGAATGCCTGCACCCATGAGTTATCCATATCCTCTCGCAATGTAGCCGTAATACATGATTCTACATACTCTGGCGCAAGTCCCATATTGAACCGATGCACCCTAGTTGGCATAGTGTCAACAAACGAGGGTGCATACCTGGCTAGGGAATCAAACCTCAATGTATATTCCCTAATGATCATTCTGCCCTACTCCAGGTGCAAGAACTGCTCTACTCTGGCCTGTCAAACCTCTCGAGGCAGGTAATGATCTATGAAAGCCTCAGAGAAAACAGGCCACGTAGGTGGAAGTGAATCTCTACCTCGGGATCTTTCCCAGCTCTCGTACCATAAAACTACTACGTCTCGCATTTGGAATATCGCTAGCTCAACTGACTTGGTAGATGAGGCACCCATGGAAATTTTAATTCTGCCCCTTTAAAACACAAACATTACTTTCATCCTTACAAGAAAATAACATTAGGCCTGCATAAAATTTTTAAATTCTGGTGTCAATATTATCAGGGTGCTACAACGATCGGATGGATCATTACAAAAAGTCATTAATTGATCTCTAATGTCAATGTATGTAACGTAGATAGAAAACAATATTATGATTTTGGGATGCTTAGAGAAAAATTGTGGCATTCATTTGGAAGTTAAAAAGCTACTATGAAAGATGAAAGTAGGAGATCCTTAGCCAAGGTCCTATGGCTAAAAATAAAATGTACCGTGGTGCTTGTTTTAAATGTCAAAGATTCATCTTGAATTTGACATATAAAATTTGGCATTTGAATTTTAATATCCTTAGGTCTAAAAACTTCATGTTCAAACTTCCATTAAACGAAGACAATGAGGCCTTAGTAGCACGTGATTGAGATTTAACACTGGGCTCGAGGCAAACTAGGGCAAGCTGACGCTAGGATAGGGGTTGATTGGTGTCAGGACAATAACCATTGTGAGGGCTCTCTGACCATAAGTTGCCATCAACGAGAGATCTTGGGGGTTTCTTGGTAATGGGATGGCTTTGAGTGAGTCTGAGGCAATACTGGTTTAAGTCATACCGGACTATGATTCTAGGATTTTCTAGGGTTGAAATAAGAAGGGCCATGGTGTTGGAGAAAAAAGATCTCAAGCTTACTCAAAAACAAAATATTGAAAAGGAAAGTAGAAACTAATAGGCAAGTTGAAGAGGCAATATATCAAACACTTGGCAAAGTGTTTATATGGAATTGCAAGACTGCTTTTTCTTTTTGCTTTCATTCATCACTGGTGATGCCTTTTAAATAGACTTACAACTCAATTAAAAGCCAAAAATAAAAGGCACTAACTTAGTACTTCTTTCAACTAAATTGAGAAACTTAAGGCCCAAATAACAACTACCCTTACTAGGTCAAAAATCATTTAATAACTAAAAGAAAAGCTGCAATAACTTTTCTTCTTCTTTTTTTTGAATCACTTATTCAACATTCCCTCTTGATTCAAAAACACTAACACCAAGCAATGATCTGAACTAGACATGCTTCTGACATGACATTGTTTTTGTAAATATATCGCTACTTGTTCATTGGTGCTCCAAAACTTCAATATGATCTCTTCTTTTTCCACCATCTCACAAATAAAATAGAAGATAATGTCAATGTGCTTTGTTCTTTTATGAAATACATAATTCCTAGTCATTCCAATTGTGGATTTGTTGTCACAAAAATTTTTTGTTGCTTTCTCTTGCTTCTGGTTAAAATCAGCCAAAATTCTCCTAAGACAAATGCGTTGACAAGCTGAAGAAGTTTCTACGATATACTCTTCTTCTGAAGACAATAATGTCGTCATTACTTATTTCCTTGAACTCCATATTAATTGTGCATGATCTAAGGCTGAAAGTGTTGCCTGATGTACTCTTCCTATCATTCAGAGCCTCCCCAATTACTTTCAATAAAGTCTAATAATCTGAAATTTGAAAAATGAGAATACCAAATACCATATTCCATTGTTTCAACCACATAGAGCAAAATTCCTTTTGCAGCTCCAAAATGATGCTTCGATGGATTGCTTCTAAACCTTGAAACTACACCAAAAAAGTATGAAATATCGGACGAGTATGAGACAAATAAATCAAACCTCCAACTACACTTCTAAAACTTCTTGCATTACCTTTCCTAATACTATCTTCCTGCTATAATTTTTCATTCATATTCATAGGTGTTGCCGCAGATTTATAATTGACCAGGCCAAATCTCTTAAGAAGGTATGATGCATATTTCTTTTGGGAAACAAATACTTCACCTTCTCCATGTTTTATCTCATACCCAAGGAAGTAATGCAACAAACCAAAATATGTCATCTCAAATCTACTCATCATACGAAATTTAAATTCAGCTACAATAGAGTGAGATGAACCCATATAAATTATATCATCAATGTAGACGCATACAACAATAAAATCATTATTACCTCGCTTCCTTAAGTATAGACTATGCTCACTTTCACTCCTTTCAAACCAATTTGAAAAAAAAATAAGAATTTAATTTTCTATGCCAGGAACGTGAAGCTTGTTCCAACCCATAAAGAGCCTTTTTTTAGCTTGTACACCTTTTTCTCTTGGACACTGATTTCAAAATCTTGAGGTTGAGAAATATAAAACTCTTCTTCCAGTTCACCATTTAAGAACAATGACTTAACATCAAGTTGATAAAGTGATCATTTCAGTTGAGCAGCTAAGGCTAAGATTTTTCTTACCGTTTTGAATCAAGCAAAGGGGGAAAAACTCTCTTTAAAATCAACACCTTGCTGTAGCAAGTATCCGTTCACGATAAGTCTTGCCTTATGCTTTTGTAAATTCCCATATGTATGATACTTTATTTTGAAAATCCACATAAGTCCAACAACATTCTTTCCATTTGTCAAGTCGGTGAGTTGTCAGGTTTCATTTCTCTGTACTGCAATCAATTTTATCTTCATCGCATTCTTCTATTTCTCCTTTTCAATTGCTTTTTCATAAAATATAGGATCTGAAATAATAAAAGAAAATTGACAAGATGGATTAGAATATCTGAGATTCATTTTTCTGGCTCTTGTTGATATTTTTAGTGGAATTGTTTCAGCTAAAGGTTTTTCAATTGTTACAGATGTCTTTGGTGCAATTACTTCTTCAAGTGAATATGGGGCAGACTATTGTTCTTCATCTGGAGGGTCTTCAATAGGTATTGAGATCTCCTATTGTACTTGTTTTTATACTCCAATTCCAACTTGAGTTTTCATCAAATACAACATTTTTGCTAATTATCACTTTGCAACTAAGAGGGTTATATAACCTGTATGCTTTGGATTTAAGACAATAACCGGTGAAAATATATTTTTGTAATTTTTCATCTAGATTTAAATGAGTTTGAGAGTTAACCAAAGCATAAGCAATATACCCAAAACTTCTTAAGTGGCTTACCAAAGGACTTGTACCTTTTCAAGCTTCATATGGCGTTTGATTCATCAAAACCTTTATAGGAGAAGGTTTAGTAGGTGCACTGACGTTGCAACTGCTTCTGCCCAGTATTAGTTTGGAAGTCCCTTGCCTTTTAGTAAACTTCTTGCCATCTCCACAACGGTACGATTCTTGCATTCAGCTATCCCATTTTTCTTTGGTGTGTAGGGTGCAGTAAGTTACCTATGAATTCCAGTTTCTTCACAAAAATTGATAAATTCATTAGATAAGAACTCATCACCTCTGTCTATTCGGAGAGTTTTTATGCGCAACCCACTCTGATTCTACCCTAAAGCCTTGATTTTCTAAAGTTCTCAAAACCTTCTGATTTGTATTTTAGAAAATACACCCAACTCATGCGACTAAAATCATTTGTTATGAGTAAAAAAATATCAATTTTCACCAAAAGATTCAGTATTCATTGGACCAAACAAATATGCATAAATTAATTCTAGGCAGGAAGAAGCTCTCCAAGCCTTTCCAACTAGAAATAACTTTCTACTTTGCTTCGTATAAATACAACCTTCGCATAAATCAAAAAAATTAATTTTTGATAATCCAATCACTATACCTTTTTGGCATAGAAACTTTAGCCCCTTGAAATTAAAATACCCATACCTCAAATTTCATAGTTCAGAGTCAATTTTTGCACCAGTAACCAAAGCAAAGTTTTTCACATCTGAAACTTCTAGCGAAAACATTCTATTTTTCATCCATGTGAATATTATCCATTGTTTGGCTTGATTTTTTATCT
Organism: Datura stramonium; assembly: GCA_018107945.1. NCBI lineage: Eukaryota > Viridiplantae > Streptophyta > Magnoliopsida > Solanales > Solanaceae > Datura > Datura stramonium. Next base: position 4,482 of record JACEIK010018226.1, on the reverse strand, counting down.
TTAATAATACATGCTCCATCATCAAACAAAAGTAAGTATCCACTAGCCATTAGTTTCCCAACACTCAAGAAATTATGTGCCAAAATAGGAACAAATTGAATATCATGAATAAGCTTTACTTTACCATGACTGCTTTTGATTGCTATTATTCCTTTTCCTTCATCCTGAAGGCCATTGTTATCACCAAGCTTGACAGTCGTTATTTACATCTCATCAAGTTCTTTAAGGATTGACTTCATGCCTGACATATGGTTGGAGTAGTCACTATCTACAAACCACATATCACTTGCAACTTCATTAGTATCACGATGAGCCATGAATAACTTACTTTCTTCATTAGTTGTCTTGGAATAATTTGCTTGTTTCTCCTTGTACCAGCAATCTTCTTGTACATGTCCGAACTTCTTGTAATGATAACATTATTTGCTGCTTCTATTGTGTCTTTTCTCATTGAAGTGCCTTTGTTCAAAGCCTCTGCCCAGGCCTCGACCTCAGGTATTTCCACGAAATGCACCTCTGCCTCTACCTCATCGTCTTCCTCATGCTACCTTATTGTAAATTCTTGAATTGGGCGCCTCTACCTTTGTCTGAAATGTTTTTTCTTCTTGCTTGTCTGCTGACTTGCTTATCCTTGCCTCATGGGCTTATAAATAACCTATTAATTCATCAAATGTAAAATTCGACAAGTCTTTGGACTCCTCAATTGCAGCCACAACATGATCAAACTTAGGAGTAAAACTCCTTAAAAAATTTTCAACAACATTCTGATAAGTTATTTAGTCTCTGTATGACCTCATTTGACTAATAATAGCCATTACCCTAGACAAGAAATCTTTCACAGATTCATTTCCTTTCATGATTAAAGTTTCAAACTCGTGCCGAAGAGTTTGGAGTTTTCCAACTATTACCATTGAAGAGCCATGAAATTCAGTTTGAAAAATTTTCTATACTTACCTTGAAGTGGTGACTGCTGCAATTTGGGAAAACACCGTCTCATGGACTACCTGTTGAAGGAAGAAGAATGCCTTTGCGTCCTTCTTTTTATTTTCCTTCAGCCGCATCTCTTCATCTGGATCTACATATCCAGTCTCTATCAAGTCCCGAAGATCTTGTAGCTTAAATAAAGTCCTAATATTAATGCTCCAGAACTTATACATTTGTCCTAAAAAATGGGGATAGCTGGTTGAGCTATGTTCAAAGAACTTTCATTGGAAGCCATGATGTTTTCCTTTTACTAGGTCTCTAAATCTAAACATACTCTGATACCACAAATGTTGGAGAAAAAAGATCTCAATCTTACTCAAGAACAAAATATTGAAAAGGAAAGAAGAAACTAACAGACAAGTTGAAGAGAAAATATATCAAACACTTGGCAGAGAGTTTTACTGAAATTGCAATACTGTTTTTTTTTCTTTCATTCATCATTAGTAATGCCTTTTAAATAGACTTACAACTTAACTAAAATGCAGAAATACTAGGCACTAACTTAGTAGTGCTTTCAACTAAAATGAGCAATTTAAGGACCAAATAACAACTACCCGAGACTAAGTAAAAAAGCAATAAATAACTAAAAAGAAAGCTGCAAAATCTTTTTTTCTATTTTTTTAATCACTTATTCAACATATGGTATCTCTGATTCTGATTCATAAGTGTTCCAAGTGCGGATTTTACCCCATATAGTAGCTTTCGATATGTCATTGGTTTTAGTGATATTTCTAGTGGCCTTTTTATCGCATGCTTTAGGCCTTCTCCAAATTTTAGCGGGAAAATGCTTCCATGAACATCACTGTCGAGTTTGAATTTGGTGATGACTTAGTATGAATATGCTTGTCACAATTTAGGAAAGAAATTGATAAGTTGGCGGCAGATAATTGAGAACTGATAGTTCTAATCATTTGGGAAGTTGTTTGTGTGTTGGATACTGAAGGTCACATGTAATAGAGGTCAACAAGGAGTCTATTCAATCTTTAGATAAAGAAAGGACTCCTGGAAGATAACTTGAAGACTCCTTCCCCTAGTCAAAAAGGGAGCCTCGCATTAGTCGTCTATAAAAAGAAGAAGCTGGCACGCCAAAAAAAACCACTCATTCATAAAAATTCTTCAGCAAGCCACTGGTTATGTGCATTTCACTGGCAATCAAAGTTAAAGGAAAGTTAACACGTACTAGAGACAGTCTCTTAGCCAGCTCAGTTTACTGTTGCAGTCAATCCTTAGAGTTAACTCTTAATGAATGAAGTAGGATTGAGTTTTTAACTGTAAAAGAGTCTGTTTCAGTTTTCATTTATTTTTTTACTTTTTTTTTGTTCATTCTTGTTTGAAATAAGGGTAGTTTAGAATAGATTAGGAACTTTTTAAGGGCTTAAGAGTAGGTCCATTGAATTGCGGAGGATAATCCATAACTTGGCTCGGCTTTGTTTTAATGGAACTTAAGTTGAAATCCTACTAGGAAGTAGGTCGTGATTTTTACACCCATTCAAGTTTAGGTGGTTTTCTACGTATATATCATTGTCTCCTATTTACTTTTTGCTTTTCTCATTTCTATTTGCAAATTGATAACTGTTCAAAGAACAGTGATCCAGTCTATTCCCGTCAATTGAAAAGAAAATAAGTCAAGTTCTTGAGTTAGGAAAAATTAGGAGTAAACCCAATTCACCCCCTCTCTTGAGTCTAACATAGAAGTTAGTAATAACAATTGGTATTAGAGCTAGTTGCTAAAGTATAGGTTAACTCCTTTTAAGAGATCAGCAAAATGACTTCTGAGATAATTCTACCTGAGGGACAATCTACCACTAGACCTTCTCTCTTTAATGGCAAGTATTATAGTCTTTTGAAAATTCGAACAGAGATATATCTGAAAGCTGAAGACTATCAGCTATGGTTAATTACTTTAAGGGACCCCTAGTTTCTACTAAAGTAAAACATGATGGAACAAAGGTACCAAAGACAAAAGATGAGTTTGATGTTGTAATACCTCGGAAGTGCCCAAGATTAGACACCGCATGTTAAAATGGAAAGTGGCAGAACTCTGAAAAATTTTCGCAGAACGGCCATGATATGGATAGTTGTTCCACCAACGACCCATTGGGTGAGTCCGTGGTGAGGTACTACAGGTTCAGAGTTGGGAGTAACGGGTCAAGGAATGACCCGTGGTTTGATGTAACGAGTCATTGGATGGAGTCATTGTGAGACTGGTCCTTAGTCTAGGAGGAAGTAATGAGTCGTAGAACGACTCATAGTAAGTAACAACGTGTCGTGGTAAGTAACCGTGGGAAGGAGCAAGAAAATCTCTAGTCTAGGTAACAGATGGACACCACAACTCGTGGGAAGTAGGCACGATTCGTGGTTTGACTTGTAGGATGTCCAGATGCAGGTCATCAGGGAAAGTAATGGTAGGATTCAACGGACCGTTGGTTGATGTAACGACCCGTCCTGTTAGGCCATGGTATTACAATTTGAGAAGTTAAGAATTTGCAGGGGATGTAATGGACGGACACCACGAGTCGTGGTATCAAGGTACGACTCGTAGGACCGATTGTTGTCACTAACAGTGTAGAATTTTTAGGAAATTCATTAAGGATATTTTCGTCATTCCTATGTCATAGGGTCCTAAACTAAGTCGTTTAAGGCTCGAAATGTTGTGTTTTATGAATGTAAAATCTATCCTAGGCTCATTCACATCCATGCATGCAAATTGAATGGTTTAGGAGGTGATCAAGTTAAAATTTCTTCAAGCTTTTCTTCAATATTTCATTGGGCAATAAAGGAGTGGTAAAATTAGATCTTCCCCAGATATGTAGGGTTATAAGTGGGTGAATCCGTTCACACCCATGCCCAATCTCTTTTTAAATCATGAAAATCCATATGTTGATTCTATGGGGTGTTAACCCAATGCATGAAATTCCTAATTCCTAATTCTCAACTTGGGTATGATCTAAATGTGTTTTTACTATTGAATTATGAATCATGGGCTAGTTTTACGTTGTTTTCCATTGAAATCATGTTTCAAACTTTATAAATTAAAATGCCCATTTATGAGAAGTTCATGAAAGTTGAGATTTATGATAAATGTTCAAGTATGATGAGATATTATTGATGAAAAACATGTTTTCAAGTTACCCATTTTTATAATAATGTTTTCAAGTGAATTGAGTATTTTCAAGTATATTAAAGTATTGGGCAATGCCCATACGTTCAAGTATGATTTATGATTTCCCGAATTAAGCTTACCACATGGTTTTAAAGCGAAGACTCCCAATTATTTTCAGCTTGTGGTATGGTTTGAGCTAAAGCTTCTCATATATAAATTTCAGATTTGAGATGTATTTGATTATTGAGCTTCGTTAGTAGACGATGGTGAGCTGCGTTAAAAAATGATGGAGAGCATATGAATGTTTTGGGAGTAGTGTCTAGCACCGAGTAGGCTAAGGTTCGATCACCCTATGCCTCAGAACTATGCGCCAGTTATTACTTATATATATATAT
>JACEIK010018225.1:0-10995 GCA_018107945.1 Datura stramonium | reverse complement strand
GGGTAACACGGAGGCCCTCCTCCGTGACACGGAGCCGACGCGTGGGCTCACTGTTTTGCCACTTTTCAAATTTTTTTCTTACCTCGTTTTTCTCCTTTGCAATCCTTTGCATTTTTCCCTCCGATCAACCTGAAATTTATCTTACAACAAGAAATCGGTTAGAATCCCAAGGTTTGAAAAGAACAACACAATATTTTTTTTTATATTTACATTTTTTTATATATATACTTTTTTTTCTTTTCTTTTTTTTTTCTTTTTCTTTTTAACTATCTGTACATTTACAATACAATAAATTCACGGGTTGCCTCCCGTGCAGCGCCTGATTTACCGTCGCGACTCGACGTCAGTCACGCTCATTCCGCCCCTAGGGTGACGGACGTTTTCTCACGAACACGTCTTCACCCCTGTCAGGGGGTTTTCCCATTAACTCTCGTGACTCAACAACATCGGTTCGATCAAGCACGTTGATCACCGAGAGTTCCTCGTACATAGACGGGAGCTTGGTGTCCTTGTACACATCGAACACCTCCACCTTGTCGTGTGCTCGCATAGTTAGCTGCCCTGCTCGCATAGTTAGCTGCCCCGCAGCTACATCTATCAACGTTTCCCGTTCGGCCAAGAAAGGACGTCCCAAAATAAATGGGACTTCCGCGCCTGGCTCGAAGTCCAGCACAACGAAGTCTCACGGAAGATAAGGGAACCCAATTGCACTAGCACGTCCTCCATAATACCATCCGGTCTTGCCAAGGAACGATCCGTTAGCCGCAAGATCACTGTTGTTGGTCTAGGACTCCCTAGCCCCAACTTCTTGAATACTGGTCAGCATCAAGTTAATGCTCGCTTCCAAATCACATAATACGCGTGCTCGGATACTCTACACAATAGTAATTTATATTGTAAAGCTCCCAGGTCCTCGAGCTTTGTGGGCAATCCGCTTTGTATCCGGAAGTGCACTCTCCGTAAGAGTCACCGTGGCATACTTTTAGTCAACCTTTTGTTCGCCACGATGTCCTTTATGTACTTTGCGTACTTCGCACTTTTGCAAAACATCAACAAGAGGTAAGTTAATGTGTACCTTAAGCACCTCCATGAACTTTTGAAACACGCTCCTCCTTGTGTTTCTTTAATCGTTGAGGGAACGGGGGTGGAGGTCTTTCTGGTTCAACATCCTTTTTCTTCCCCTCTCACTACTTGCTCCCTCTCCGTTTCGCCGCTTCCCGATCATGGAGGTGGTCTTTCCGGTTCCACTTTTTTAAGCCGCAAACCACTCTGTGGTCACCGCATTCACCGCTTGGGGTCAGGGTCCGTGTCGCTAGGAAGTCCTTCTCTAGGCCTGGTGTTTTAGGCTCCAGCAAATTGCCCAAACTGTACCCAAATACTTTGTAGCTAACTGGACAGTTTCTTACATCGGCTGCCAATTTAACATAGTCACTCTGCAATTGAGCTAAGGCTATCATAGTTTTGAACATCTCCTCAATGCTGGGGCGATGGTGGCGAGGAGGAGCATTGTTGTTTCAGATCGTAAGGACTGATAGTTCTGCTGCCCTCCTTGATTCCTTTGCGCCCCCTGACTCGAACTCTGCCCCTGATGGTTGTTGGGAGTACCCCAAGAGAAATTTGGGTGATTCCTCTAGTTAGAATTGTAGTCAAGTACTACATCGTTGGTGATTATTCCTTTGTGCATTGCCGACAAAGTTCACCGAGTCAAGATTTGCTCCACAACACTCAGCTGAGTGTTCATTACTCCTGCACACTTCACACCAAATCTGCTGCACTGCATTCACTGGGGCTTGAGACCGATTCATGCTCATGTTGGTCAAGTGGGTGTTGAGCTGATCTGCAACGTGGCTACTCCAGGCAAATGATAGCTGTAAAACCATCCACTCCCAAGACTCCAGCTGCTTTCCTTGCTCCTCCTGTTGAAGAGTCCGCATTCCACTCTGGATTACACTGCGAAATACGATTTAACAAAATATACAATTCTCATAAGTCTTTCAATGCTTGTCTCACCGCCGAGTCCAGCAAAATTTTTGTGTGGGGTTCCAAACATTCTATAAAAGTGTGCACCAAGACATCATTGGATTGGTGGTGATGAGGACAATCCCAACAACTGATTTGAATTTCCTCCCAAGCTTGATACAGATTCTCCCCCTCTCTTTGTTTAAAACTTAGAATTTGACTTCTAAGTCTTGGTGTTTTACCTGATGGAAAGAGCCTGATCAAGAACTTCTTTGCAAGATCATCCCACGTGGTGCTGGAATTGGGTGGCTCATTCAACCACCTTTCGGCTTCTCCCAAAAGTGAAAATGGGAACAAATGTAAGTCTGGACATATCCTGGGCTGACACTCCAATGAATGTAGTGTCACTTATCTCCAAAAAGGTTTGAAGATGTTGTTGTGGATCCTCGCAGAGACCTCGTGAACCGCCCGCTTGTGTGCAAGAATTGCACCATGTTCTGTTTAAGCTCGGAACCTCCCTCCTGGCCTAAGTTTGCAAATGCTAGACGTGCATTGCTAGCATGTGGGATTGCCACATCGCGAACCGGCCTAGCTGTTACTCCTCGGGCACTAACACCGCCCGCACAAGTGGTGGATTCCGTGGTTGCTCCAGGATTGTTTGTCCTGAGCAACCGCAGCTTTCTCCTAGAGCTTCTCTCCGTTGGCGATGGAATTGTCTTTCCGGCTCTAAGGATGGGTTCACCAGCTCTTTGTCCCTTGCCAGTGTTCAACAGAATTTAATATCTTCAAAATATAGGCTAAGACCAAGTTGTCAACACTAATATAAAGAAATAGCAAACTAACACTTTAAGAAAAATTTCGCAAATTGCCGCTCCCGCAACGGCGCCAAAACTTGTTCGGCTGTCTGGATGACTACACGCAAGTGCACGTGGTCAAACAAGTAGTAAGTGGCTCAAGTAAGCGCATCGATCCCACAGTACTGGACTACTGGCACCTACTCAAGTGTCAATTAACTTTAACTCTAGAAATGCATAACAATGTAAAGAAAAGTTTTTATATTTTTGTTTTAATTTTATACTAAGTCTAAAATGAATATACAGTTTGAGTCTGAACTATGAATGTGGAGCATGCTGAGGCTAAAACGAACATGTAGAGAAATTAATATCGATACAAGTTGGTTAATCTTTCTCCTAAGGTTAGCTCTAACTTATGCCTATGGATAAAACTCTCGTATTTAACCCAACTTAAGAATCATGAACCTTCCACCTACATTTCGTGATAAGAAGCAATTCATGTTCTAGCCACAAAACCGATTCCATAATTAATTAGTACGAATTTTCTGTGTATATTTCTATCCCTAAGGTAAATTAATTCTCAATTTTTCCAAACTAAGACAAAGATCATATCCTATCAATTCGCTAAAACTTTCCAATTTCGTGCTCTCTCGAGTGAAACCTGACTTTTTAGATTTACATTAACATTGGCCAAACATTAATGCAGTAAGAACAAGAATTAATAGAACAACTATGGAAGAAAAGATGAAAACCCAAATGATCAACAATCACATTTCAATACAAATTGTTCTTAACTCAAGAAGTGAAATTAGCTACTCATTTGTAGATTAACACATAAAATGAATGTAAATCATACAAACACTGAAAGAAAGGAGAAATGAGATAGAGAGAAACCCTAAGATTTTTTGTCCCCTCAACCGCCCTGTGAACTCCACGTCTTGCTCCACCAAGTCAAAAAAAATGAACCTAAGTGTTCTATTTATACCGGTGGGAATTTTTCCTAATACCGCTAACGTGTCATGGAGTGCATCGCGGAGCACTGCCCGTGACACGGTGCAAACGGAAGCCTTCGAAATTGGTCGTCCGTATTTATCCCCAACGCACGACATGCAACGCGAGCTTGCCCAACGTGACACGTACGAACGCGTTGTGCCTTCACCGGAATGGTGCTGTCTGCAATTAGGTCCAATGTGCCACGGCACGAACGCGGACCTTCACTAGAATTGTTGCCAATTTAATCCTCCGACAGAATGCATCCAAGTGATGGCAAGGTGACACGGCTCCATCGCGGAGCCCCTTTTATTCCGCTTTCCTTGGCTATTTCCTTGCTCGCTCCGGCCCATTTCATCTCCCAACATGCATCTAGCTTCATAAAAGTACATTTTTCCCGCAAAACAATGCTAATCATGTTGGTTAGTATAAATTCACACTTTCCTACAATTTACATGAGAATGTACAAACATTATAGGATAAACAAACAAAACGACGATTTGAGCATTACTTGGGCATATATAAATATGCCCTGGAAGATCAGCAGCTGGTTCGGCCTCCTCTCAGCAGTCCCCAACTTGGCACTCGTTCGACCTTTTCTCAGGCCCTTTCCTCATATGTATGGCACTCTAGAACTCTCAACCAACATACGAATAAGCCGACTAAACGCTAGAAACTTAAGGGTGTAACACTTTTCTAGGAAGTTTGAGCTTGAGAATTATCAAAAGTGGGCGTCGTTGCCAAAAAATACTAAGACTAGATTAATTGATTGTATTTAACTTTTGCTAGTTGTTTCCTTAATTATGTTTTATTTTTGGGTTTGGACATCCACAGTTGTCGCTTGGTGAATGCCAAGTACTCGTCGCGAGTGAAACTCCCTGATTCCTTGGATCTCGAACTTGAAAGAACATTTCGAAGGATGGAGAACCAAGAGCAGAGCGATTGCCTTGTCAAGAAGATGTATTAAGCCTAGCTAGCTCGGCAAGTGCACTTCAGAGCCGCGGATGCTCGAGACGAGGTTGTCAACGCTCGGAGCCTCCATGGAAGGGGCAATAGAGGCCAGCATATGCCCTCAATTCCTTTTGATGAGGATGACTAGGACATTGATGAAGTTGGGTCAACCGAGCTATTGTACCACCACCTTGGCTCGGGGAAAAATTAGACATCACTTCAGCACCATGATTCAATTGTTGAACATGGCGGGGTAAGCGAGTGGTCACGCAATCGATGATGCCAACTCCGCACTTAAACAACTCTCTGCTGGAATATACAAGGCACAGGTTGGTCCGGAGTCATCCAGGGATGCAATAAGGCGAAGACTCTTCCCATTTTCTCTTCGGGGAGGCCACTTTATGGTTATCTAGGTTTCCCAACGACCCACAAATTGGAGGAGCTCAAACAAGCTTTTCTTTAGAGAGATTCTTCCACCTCAAGGATTCTCGTAAACTTAAGGATGAAATATATAATTTCCGACAACTAAAGAGGAGGAACATCATGAAACCTGGTTGATATTGAAGAAGAAGTTTACCAAGTGCCCAAACCACAAAATTCTCGAAGTGACACCGTTGAGATTTCTAGTATCATCGAATAACAAGACTAAAGTCATAGTAAACACAAGGCGTGAGGAGCACTGGCGAGCAATACTTAGGAGCAAGTTGCTACTATTCTATATAGAGTAACGAAAATAAACAGAGCATGGCACACTGAAGAAGAAGCGGCGGTTAGTACATACATTTCTTTGGTTTGACTTGCATCAATCAAGGAAGGAAGAAGAATGTGAAAGAACCGGCCCATATGGCCGCCATCATTGTGACCTTCAAGCCATACTGCGGAGCCGGAGCCAAAAAGTTAATGCTAGACACAGGGACAGGTCCAGGCCTGAGCACTCAAATTCCGAGGAGGAGGCAAACTTCTTGGAATACTAGGTGGAGGGTTTCCAGCCAATGCCCAAGGGTCCTGGACAAGACACTTGGTGCCAAGGTCTCCGAAAACTAAGGTCGGAACTAATACAGTAGATACCATAACCCGAATGGTTAAAGAGATGTGTTTGAGGTCCCGAGTGAGAGGGAGCATCTCTGAGAAGAAATGACGGTTACCGCAATGACCGAGTAGGATCGTACGTGCCTCCTAGTGCACGTGAGGGGGAGGCTTGACAGTCAAAGTTGAGAGCATGATGGCCGGTGATGTTAAAGAAGGTTAGATCCACATGATCACTGAAGCATCTTTGGAGATATATCTAGCAAGGGTCGAGTTGAGTCACATGCTATGGCTATCGCTGCATTGAACAGCAGATGGGCAACTATCAACATCCATGAACCCTACAAAAGTGTGGGCACACTACCCAGCAACACAGTCCAAAATTCAAAGAATGATGGTCACCGCATGGCCGTGATGACTAGGAGAGAAACCATGGTTGATCCGCCCGCCGCTGTAGTCGAGCTTCAAAGGAAGAAAGAAAACATGATTGATGATGAGGAAGAGGTTGCTGAGAATGAGCATGATGAGGATGCTGAGTTGACTAAGGCTCCAGTTGTTGAGAAGGAGCTTGAGGCTGAAAAAGAAGAGAAACAAGGGGCCGCACAGCATTTATAAGGCTATCCTGAGACCACCACTTTTCCCTCAAAGAATGAAGAAGAAGGCAGAGAATCGTAAGTTTCATAAATTTCTGTTTGTAAACATACCATTGGTCAAGGCATCGGAACAGATGTCGGATACGCTAATTTTATAAAGGACTGTTACAAAGAAAAGGTCTATGAGCTATGAGCTCCTGTAGATAATGTGCATCATTGTAATGCTATAGCCTCACTGCCCTTGCCTTAAGAAGGAGGATCCAAAAAGTTCCTTCACCATTCCATGTATAATTGGTAATGTTGAGTTCGCAAGGACACTCTGCGACCTGGGAGCAAGCATCAATCTCGATGTCGTTAGCTGTGTTTAAGCAATTCAGGCCCCGGAGCCCCCACACCAACTACTATAACTAACATGGCCGACCAAACTATTAAAAAGCTTGTAAAGATCCCGCTTTGATGTGCTTGTTAAAGTAGATAGATTCATATTCCCATGAACTTCATGATCCTTGATTGCGAGGTTGATTTTGAGGTCTCTATCATTTTGGGGTGACCATTCCCTTATTACTGGGAGGGCTCTAGTAGATGGGGAGGCCGACGCTTAAAATTCGACTAACAGTTAGCAAGAGGTCACCTTCAATGTCTGCCAATCAATGAAGCAACCAAAGGAGCATAGAGTGGTCTCAGGAATTGAGGATGAGTTTGAGTCTCTTGACGAAGTCCTAGTAGTCACTGCATTTGCACGTGCCACGTTAAATCGTGCGCTGGGAGACAAAACCATGAGGTGGTTTCAGAATTCTCGAGTAACTGAACACTCCTGCATCATGTCGCGATATTAAATCAAGTGCTTCTTGGGAGGCAAACCCAAGCTTATTGACTTATATGTGCTCAGTGAAAAGAGAAACAAAAACAGGTGGCAGAAAATTGCGTATTAGACCGGTGCTTACGTGTCTCAAAAAGACGACTCATAAGAGGATTATACAAAAAGCATAGTATGAGTCATGGTGAGCGTAGATGTATCCATGCATGAGTTTAGGGTACGGTTGGTCCTACTACTTGTAACCTCAATATGGGTTGTAGTACTCAATCAGAGTTATGGAACTATGCAAGGCATGGCCTCAACATAAGAGTGACGTACGAGCCATAGTATGGATCGTAGTCATGGTACGAGTCAGACACCGTAATCCACATGTAAGTTTTCTTAACATCTATGTTACAAGTCCTAGGGATGAGTCGTAGGGCCTTTCTACGATCTTTCGTGTACGAGTCGTGATGGGTCAAATTGAGTAAATATCCCGACTCGGCCCGCATTTTTAAATCTGTCTCAAGCTATTTAAACTTCTAAACTTGTCGAACCCTTTTTCCCACGCAATCAAAACTTGGAACTCACAGCACCCACGACTCCCCTCACACCCGTAACTCAAGGTCAAACAACCGAGCAAGATTTTTGCTCGATTAACATTGCTAGAAACTCGAAGTAAAACCTTAGTCACCGATTTTCGATTGAAGTTGAGCCAGGTTTACAAAGAATTTCGAGTAATTTTTATGCTTTGAGTTGGGTAACAAAACCTATATGCTTATGTGAACTTGTGCAATAACTGGGAGTCCTCAAAATGCATGAATAATAGAAAAAGGACAATGACCAATGATGTGAAAAAGTAAATGTGTGACTAGGTAGGGTTCGACATGTAAAAAAAAAATTGAATATGAACTACTAAAACTTGAGTTATAGGTTGTGAATAAAAAGGGGAGGAATGGGTAGTTGTTAAAACGTGATGAATGCATGCCTAGACTTGGGGAATTCTGAGCACCCAACACAAAATTGAATTCACCTACAAACTGACTTGAAAATAAGTCAAGGACAGGTTCACAAGCCTTCCTATGACTCGTGGTTTCACACTATGACTCGTAGGATGGCTCGTTGGAACTGTCCCAAGCCAAACATGTAAAAATTAAGAGGCTACAAAACCTAGTACGACCCGTAGTATCCTTCTATGAGTCGTACCTGACAATCATACTAGGATTCTAAAAAGAATTAAGTCTAAAAGTGATAGTCGATCCTTCCTACGACTCGTAGAATCGACTTACGGATCGTACCATGAGTCGTGGAAAAATAAAAAACATGGGTTTTTAAGGGGCAACCTCATACGACTCGTGGTACAGATCATACATTCATGGTACTAGTCATACTTCAGAGTTGTAACTTTGATCTGAGACATTACGAGTCTCAGTATGGATCGTACCTCTAAGGTACGACTCGTACTATAGACCCATGAAAAATTACAGAGGAACTTTTTCTTACTTTCTTTATCTCAAGTTTGGAATTCTAACCCTTTTTATCCGCAGGTACAATTACTCAAAAAGGAAAGAATCCAAAGCAACTGCTCAGAGGGCACTGATAGATGAAACCTCCAAATCCGAACAAGAAGGCACCTGGTGGTTTAGTAGAGGAATACAGGTCGACACATCTGACACTGATGAGAATTGAATCACTAGGGAGAAAGCTAAATCCCAGGCCGAGGCGGCCACTGCCACATCTTCTAGTGCTCCCCATTCTGAAGAGGGAGCTGAGGAAGGAGCCCAAGAGTTCGGAAGCAGCTCTAATAATGAAGAGGGGTCCGAGGAGGCCCAATCCGACAATGGAGATAGTGAATCTGGATTTAAGGAGGAGGTAGCTAATGCTGAGCAGGAGCAGACTCCGCCTAGGGAGAATCGTACCATATGGTGGAGAGTACCAGGAGCCCAGGAGATCCATGAACACAGTATTGCTCTGACCTCAAGAACAAACCTAGGTGGAGTATTTAAGAAGAGTCGCGGATCCTCACCAATGCACTGAATGAGGTGGAGGAGATGAAGCAGATATTCAACTTTTATGGGTTCGACTGGATGGCTCAAACCCCGGATAGATACACTTTAGAGATCATCCGGGAGTTCTATGCCAATTATTTGGCAACCATGGAGCAGAAAGCAAAGGAATGGAAAAAATTGAAAGATTAGCCCAAGCTAGAGAGCGTCATGGTACGAGGCCACAATGTTGATATATTTGAGTGCACTATTGCTCGGGTGTTATATGAGCCCCAATTCATACCACCACACACTACACCGGAGTATGACTACTAGGTGGATGCCATGAAAATGATCAAGCAGTTAGGTATTTATGAGAGGTGGAGGCAGATTCAATGGTTGTCCGGGGTTATTGCTGAGGTCACAAAGAATTTACTAAACTTCATAGAAAAAGCCTTATGGACGTTAGTTCGCCACCTTTTGTCCCCAACCGTGAATGACAATACCCTTAGCGCAGACATAGCAGCATTGGTGGTGTGTATCATATCCAGACACCATCGACATCCCGAGGGTCATTGTAGAGGAGATCCAAGATCGGGCTATGGGATTAAGCACTATCATCCCATTCCCGAGTCTCGTATTTAGGTTGTGCATAGAGGCAGGTATCAAGGTGCATCGCAATGAGGAGCAGTTTATCAGAGGATAGTGAATAGCAAATATTGACTTAATCTGGGATGAAATGAACCCGATAAAGCGGGCATGACTTTCTATCGTAGTCCCAGTATCACGGACAATTCGTGGTGAGCAGGTGGATGCCCCCACCTTACAGGAGTAGTATGAGACACTGGCTATAGATACCGACCGTTCAAAGGCAGCTCTCAGCACCTCCACCACACCACCTATGGGCCTTTCTAGCCAGACTCCATCCGGGGTACATGCTAGTGCCTCAGGAATTTCTCTAGAAGATGGACAAGAGACTGACCATAGGTGAGAAGAAGGTATAGTCTATGATGGAGAACCTCAAGCCTTCGGTAAAGGCTGAGATTGAGACAGCTGCATAGGTCCTACACACCAGGATAGATAGATTTGAGAGCCACTTCAATGATCACATGGCCGAGTAGACTGACACTGGCAGCCTCCATGAGGAGTTGGGGTTCTTCGAAGCCAAGTGGCCGAGCTCTCATCACGGCAGCCGACAATTCTCGCAACCCCCACTCTTCCTGACCTCGACATTGGCATAGACGAGGACCTTGATTTGGCGGCATGTTGGGAGCCTATAGGAGCTGAGAGAGAAAGGGAAAAAGCGGGTTTCTGAGGCGTTGGAGATGAGACTATAAAGAATAAGAGAACGAGAGAAAAGAAGGAGCGAAAGCGGGTGAGATTGGAGAGCCAACAGACTCACGATGAGCATAGGTCAGAGCTGCTTGAGAGAGCAAGAGGAGCAGGTAGCTCCACCACTACCTATGCAGAGTTGCGGGTGGCAAGGACCTTTTGGGTGAGCCACATTCAGCCCCAGTGATTCCAAGAGACCGCTACTGTTGAAGGGGTAATAATTCCCCCTACTGATACACCATTGAGTGTGTTAGCCACCGCTACCGCCACCACCACGACTGTAGCAGAGGAACCACCTCCACAGGATGACAGGTGCGCTTAGTACACCACAGGAATGTTCCCTTCCTTCTGCTTTATATTTTATTCTTTGGGGATGAAGCATGCTTTTTAAAAAGGGAGAGGGTCTACTTGTATTTTTGGGATTTTTTTTGGATACGTCCGAGAAATTTTAATGTAGTGTTTTTTTTCCTCAGGCATGCTATCTAGTAGAACCGACATGTTTAGGATTTTATTTTACTTTTGTTTTCTTGTTTAATTAGAAAGTAGCTTAGGATTACTCAGCCAATAAA